>OVAX01000099.1:0-24645 GCA_900406405.1 Lepidium africanum | reverse complement strand
AAAAAAAAAAAAAAAAAAAAAAAAAGGAAAAGAAGAGATCTCGAAGGAGAAAATAAAACGAACTATTCCGACTCTCACGTTCTGAGAGACAGCTATTGATTTCACAACAAGCAAATTGAAAAAGAATAAACAAAGCTGAGTGATTCTCACTGATTCTAGAGAATTTTTACAGAAGTCTGACAGAAACAATATGAGATCAGAGTTTGTGATAGATTGAGAGAGTGAAGTGAAGAGAGATTCAGACACAACCGAGATAGAGTTGTGTTGAAATGTGGACAGCAAAATTAAGATCAAATACTGCTTTATACCCAAAAAAAAAAATTATAAATTCAGGAAAATAATTGAGAAAGGTAACAAATGTATATACAAATAGAGACGTCGCAGAAAAAGTGGGTCCAGAAGAAAACGACGATAGCTATGGTGGTGGTGGAGATGAAGTTTGGCCCACCTTCAAGGAGTTGGTGAATGGAGAAAGAAAAACCAAAAAGGGTTTTAGTTTTCTAGCGAGTTAGTGAGTGAAAGTGGTTTTTTAAGACTGAAACTGAGATATTTATAAGTTATGGGAAAGTGGAAGAGTGAAGACTATACTGTTTATCGATACGGATCCGGGTCCTTGTGATTTGGGTCCAGATAAATGTCCTTAATTTTAATAAAAGCCCCTGTAGTTTTCAAATTTTTTAATTATAACCCATATCTTATTTTCTTAACAAACCAATCCCTAATTTTCATGTCAAATCACACTACATTCGAACCAAATATCAAATAAGTCATTTTTCAGGAAATTATTATTATTTCTTGTATGCTAACTTTATAAAATTATATGATTGGACGATCGGAACTATTTTGTCAATTATTGGAAAAATCTAAATTTAATATGTCACACGTGAATATTATAATGATGGAGAAAAAGAAAACTAAAGAGTCTAAACTTTAGTTTATGTGACACTTCAAAGTAGGCAAACAGACATTGGACATGCCGGTATATTAGTGGCGGGTGATAAGTTTACTAAAGATATGTACATATGTACATTTTAGGATTAAGTCTTACTATCTATATTATATACAAATTTAGCTAATAGATCGGTCAATTGTGGTCCAATATCGAAAAAAAAGACTGAGATTGCACATAAGAGAATAATTCGATATTGTATTGATTAATTAAATGTTATGCAAATCCTCGACCGTTGGATCAGTATCTTTTCTGAACCAACTTTGAATAAACGATCTTTATAAAAAAAAGAAGAAAAAAAAAACTTTGAATAAACGATTCATAACTTCATGAGTTTTTAAACATTTATTAAACGAATGATAGAAATCTTGTCGGTCGAGTAATCATCTTATATTTGATTGGTACAATGGAAATAAAACTAAGCTTGTACGTTATATTACAAAACTATACAGCCGACAAAATATATAACTATATATATGAACAGAACCAAAAAAGTTGGTTATGTTAATATATCTATTTCAAAATTTACTTTGAAATATGTCATGCTGATATTAATTACGTATTATGATAATTGATTATAGCTGACGATGCTATCTCGATGCGTCGACTACTATATTCTACCGAATCAACATCGTTAAAATGTCTTAATCTTTGCAGTATTATTAGATTCATTTGATAGAGAAATAGCAACGGAATCATTATTTGGATGGTATAACATTATTCTTACTACTAAATTAATATACGATGACACAAGTGAACTAACAATTTTTAAAAATAAGCTCAATATATACTTACATGGTTGTTACCAAGATTACGTTATATTTTACCAGCCAACAGCTGGAAAATTAAGTATTTTATTGTGTACAATTAGAAAAAAAAAAACAAAAACAAGTGCGAAAATATTACTATGCACTAATTTAGTTATAAATATGGCTATGTTTAGTTGTATCATTTTTTGTTTTGTTTGCATAAACAAAAATACTTAGTTCTAAGAAAACAAAACAATGTATGACTTCGTAAGCTGTTATGTATTAATATAAATATATAGGTAGATATTAGGAGTTCAAATATTCGTCGGTCGATTTACCATCATTATGCATTTAAAAGCATTCGATGGCCTACAAGGCTCCACAGAATCGGAACAATTGCTACATATAAGATCATGTTTAATCACAATAGCATAACATACAATTTCAACAGCACCGACGAAAATTATTTTTTATAAAAATAGCTAAAAGAATCACCAAAAGGTAAATATTTTCTATTTTCAGTTTTGTTGTTAGGATTTGTTCAATAATTATTAGTATTTTTTTTGGTCTTTCGGGATTACATTTAAAGATACAGGGCCGATCCAATACAAAGTTATGTCTAAAGCAAAACAAAAATATAAACCCATATAATAAAAAATTTTTAATGAATGGGGTTGATTTAGTTTCTCTCTTTTGAGCTTAAGAACCGCTTTCTCATAAAGAGTCTTTGCCTTTACTGAGAGAAGCAACGTGGCTGGCTAATATTGGCCCTCAGCATACTTTACCTTTGTTTTGTTCCTAATCCATCGTGAATCATATCTTCTTCCGCCGTAAATCTAGGGTTCTGATAAACAAAAGTGTCTAAAAATTTAGTACTTTGAAGTCGTTGTCTGAGTATTCCAACTGAAGAGAAGTGCAGGTGTGTGATTATGTCTACATATATAGATAAAGCTTTAATGGATTTGAGTTTGGATGAAGAAGAGGTCCCATTCCATATGCCAAATCTACCCGAGTTCTGTTCAAGTGAGAAGAATGCGTTGAGTTTAATCGGTAGAATTCTTAACCCTCGTAGCCAGAATGTGAGTTTAATTCTGGATATGCCAAGGAAGTGGCAGAAGCAAGGGAGAGTCCGTGGAGTTGCACTTACTAAAGAACGATTCCAGTTCATCTTCGACAATAAACATGACATGGAAGAGGTCTTTGAGAAGGGAGTTCAGTCATACAGTGAATGGAATCTAGCGGTGGAGAAGTGGACTGAGGATCCTCCGCTAGATTATCTACAGTATGTTCCGATTTGGGTTCAAATCAAAAACTTCCTAGTTAACTACTACACAGTTCACGCGATTACTGCAATAGGAGAGCTCATCGGACAAGTTATTGAAGCTCCTTATAATCCTAAGTTACCACAAGTTCAAGATTATGTCAGAGTTAAGGTTATTTTCAATATTGTTGCTCCGTTGAGAAGAAGCAAGGTCATAGTTCTACCAAATGGTGAAAAGGTGGAGGTGAACTTCTACTATGAAAGGATACAAAAGAGATGCTATCATTGTCTAAGGCTGACACATGAAATGATTTCTGTCCAATATTGATCAAGCAACGACAAGAAGCGGCAGATGAAAGAAGACAGAAGTATACGGAAATGAAAGCTACAAAACAAGCACAAACCCAACTTAATGATCCACTGATGGGTGTGCTTTCACAAAAACAAATTTATCCCGATCCGGAAACAGGGAGAGCTTGGATTAATGAAACGGTCTTGCAAGAATTGAGAATGCAGATCCTCTGCACCTTCGGAGGAACTATAACTTTGTAAAGAAAGAATTAGGCGTGTGGTCCATGAGATGGAAGATAGAGAGGTGGAAACTATGATGAAAAGAAAAGGGAAATGAGGATTAGAAGGGGTTCAAGGAGAAGTCAAAAGACCAAAACCGCCGGTGGTCCCCTTTGGTGGACCGCTGGATGAACAATGAGCATCGTGTGTTGGAATTGTCAAGGTTTGGGACGATCTCAAGCCTTGACAATTCCTATACTAAAGGAAATGCGTCAAAAACATTTTCCGGATGTCTGATATTTAATGGAAACTAAGAATAGTAGAGATGTACTAGTAGATTTGCAAGTTTAGTTGGGGTATGATAAGGTTTATACGGTGGAACCGATAGGGTTAAGCGGAGGTTTGGCGGTTTTTTGGAAAGTGTCTGTAAATAAAAACTTTAAATATATGGATAAAAACCTTTTGGATGGGATGGTCTCCTTCGGTAATCTCAATTTTTACTTTTCATGTGTGTATGGACCACCAGTTGTTGCTCACAGACACCATTTGTGGGAAAGAATTATGTGGTTGGAACAAGACCATCATTTGGATGGAGAAGCATTTGCTTTGGGAGAGAACTTCTCATTAAAGGGATTGATAAGATGATTGGGAATGGAGATAATACTCTTGTTTGGATGGAGAACTGGGTTCAAGACTTCCCACCGAGACCACCATGGAGAAAAAACTCGATTTTTAACCTCAATTTGAAAGTCAATGATCTGATTGATTTTGATCATAGGGAGTGGGATTACACGAAGCTACAAGACAACTTTCTCCCTTTTGATATCCAATTGATCACGAAGACAAAACCTGCAGTGGATGAATCAGATTACTGGACGTGGAGACACTCCAAAACGGGGGATTACAATGTCAAATCAGGTTATTGGGCAGCTATGCAAATAACAAATGAAACTCTTTTGAGAGATGCAGAAGCACAACCATCCTTAGGAGCACTAAAAGCACAAATGTGGAAGTTAAATACTGCTCCAAAGATTAAGAATTTTCTTTGGAAAGCCCTCTCAAATTGCATTCCTGTGAGTGAAAGGTTGGTCACAAAAGGAATAAACATCGAGAATGTGTGTCAGATATGTGATGTTAGAAAGGAAAACACAAATCATGTCATTTTCTCATGTAATACAGCAAGACAACTTTGGGCAACGACGGATATACCAATGCCTCCAGGAGGTTATGACTCTGCATCCTTTCCGTCCAATGTACACCATTCCTTGTTGATGATGAAAGATCAGAGAATACCCATTGAAATAAGAAGAACCATTATGTGGATAATGTGGACTTTGTGGAAAAATAGGAATTCATTTCTATTCAAAGGCATACATTATCTAGCAATAGAAGCTATGGTAAAGATAAGGCAAGACACTGATGACTGGTTCTTGGCGCGGAACATTGAGACAGAGGAACAACTGGTTACTTATGTGGAAACAGATCCGATCATTTGTAATTGGCAACCACCACCAAGGGGATTTTTAAAATGCAATATAGGATATGCATGGGACAGGAAAAAGAAAAAAGGAGGAGCATCTTGGGTTTTGAGAGATGAACAAGGACAAGTTTTACTACACTCACGAAGGAGTTTTACACAAATTGATGAATTGTTGGATATCAAGTGTAAGAGCCTCACTTGGGCGATTGAATCAATGGCCTCTCATCAGGTTGAGCGTGTTTTTTTGGTTATGGAAGCCCCATATCTGGTTAAAGCTATTTTGCGTCCTAAGGCTTGGCTAGTTTTAAAACTAGTCTGCAACGAGATCAAGCGATCTCTGGCTTCCTTAGAGTGGTGGAGAATAGAAGCTACTAATCACTACTCAAATAGAGGTGCAACATTCATTGCACATAGTGTTTCAAAACAAAATAGGTGGAGATCATATGTGGCAGTTGGATTCCAACTTGGTTATCTTCTGTATTTGTTGATGAGTGTCGTCTTGCCTCTGTTACGAGCTAGATGTTAACTGTTAGGATAACTCATTTTTTGATATAATTATCTCGGTACTGATTCAAAAGAATCTTCGTGTTTGGGCCTTTATGGGCTACTTCAGCTGATATCCAAGTTTGGATATTTTGACAATTATCAATAGTATTATTTCAGTGAAAAAAAAGAAAGAAATTTTAATGAAAAAAAAAATGACATCCAAAGATTAAACTTGACACTTTAAATAATAAGAAATATGTCAACAACCATTGTACTATAAAAAGAATTCAACAATTTTGATGTCCTTTTAATTTTTATAATTTTTTTGTGTCTAAATCAAAAGTTTTACCCACTTTAGGTCAGAACCGGTCGGCTCTGAAAAAGAAAAGAACTATCTACCTTTTAAAAGCAAAATACATTATTTTTTGTGTTTGAACTGGTCACTCTGTCGGTAGCTACTTTCACTATTGCATTTTGATAGCAACCCTATTTTCATGTACATAACGCAGTTTAATAGTCTTACTTACTATTAGGCAATCTTATTTAATTACAAACAAACTTTTTCCAAATGTTTTAAAAGTATAAACGTTAATTATGAAAACGTTAATAGCTACCAAGTTCATTTCGATCGGTTTATATTATCATAAATATTGCTTAATTATAAAATTGCTAAAAAAAAACATAACTGGTCAAAAGATTCGAACAATACGGGTAAGTTACTTGCCCATGGGATCTAACAATTTCATTGGTAATGCCAAATTTTAATTTACAATTAATATCGCCGGCTTCACACTCATAAACCGGGTTTATTTATTACTATATATAACTACTTTTTATTAATTGTTCGTAAATTCGAAGGAAGAACTTTTGGTGAAGCTGCAGGTAATCCATAACAAGATTACGCTTCGTAAATCACATTGTGTGCATGTAGAAGGTACATTAGACCTTAGTATAAGTCATAGGTGGTTATTTAATAGTGCTTTTGCCCGATTAATTATAATTAACTAGTTCAATCATGGGACTTAACTAATTAAGATTAAGACTAATTTCTAATGATTGTGCCTGAAAAGTCAAAGTCCACCATGTTGTATACTAGTGCGTTTGGTCAGTAATATACTTACATTAACATATGGGCTTTTAGCAACGTCTATTGGGCTTTCACTGGAAATTAAACAGCCCACATCTAAACGAACTCTTAGATAAGTAAAAAAAATATATTTGTGGCTGCTGGGATTCGAGCCCAGGTCTCCACGGCCACAACGTGGAATTCTTACCACTAAACTACAGCCACACTTGGTGTTTTAATCACAAATATAACATATTTATATCATAAATTAAACCTTTCATATTCATCTTACACCAAAAGCCTGTTACGCTTCACTAATCCTGTTTTAATTAGTCTTAATCACTCATCCACCATTTTTCATTACTCTTCTCCCCCACTAATAAGCTCTTTACTCTCCACTAACCTCTAATTAAATCCTTCCCTTAACACATTATAAACACTGAACCTGCAAATCTGAATCACACATAACTAATCACATTATGGCTTCAAACACCACTTTCCTCTTCTCCACCGTCACTATTGTCTTCCTTTTCCTCCTAAGCACCACCGTCTCCGGCAGAGATATCCCGGCGGAGCCAACCAACCTAGCGGCAAGGCTTCAAAGTGGAGGACTAATGGAATGCTGGAACGCATTATACGAGCTGAAATCTTGCACTAATGAGATCGTTCTCTTTTTCCTCAATGGTGAAACCAAACTCGGTGTTAGTTGTTGTGAAGCCGTCGACATCATCACTTCCAATTGTTGGCCATCGATGCTCACTTCTCTAGGGTTTACGCCTGAGGAAGCTAATGTCCTCCATGGTTTTTGCCAAGATCCAAACTCAGATGACTCTTCTCCAGCTCCTTCTCCCAAATTAGCTTGATCGATGTAATTGCAATATTAACTAATAAATATAGAACTCTTTGCGTTTAGTTTCATCTTGATATCACCCAATTGAATTTTGATTCAAGGTCTTACTTAAGAATCATGAAACAGAACATGGAAATATAACAGAGAAGAAGATAACTTGTCTGAGAAGAAACCGGTTTCACAAACAGAAAGCGCAAAAGCACAAACAGAAACACAATCACAAGATTATTCCATAGCTTTGTAGCTTGTTTATTAGCCAATCCTTAGATTCGGCTCAGTTATGCAGGGCTCAAGGAGTTAGCCACGTCGATCACGAACCTGTATCTAACATCAGACTTAGCAAGCCTCTCCATTGCAGAGTTAATCTCATCCATCTTAATCAATTCAATATCAGCCGTAATGTTATGCTTAGCGCAAAAATCAAGCATCTCTTGTGTCTCCTTCATCCCTCCAATGTCACTTCCTCCTATCATTTTCCTTCCTGCAACATATAAACAGTAAGTCAAGTGAACTTGTGTTACACGCAATAAGATAAAGTTTTCTAGGTTTTTTTTTTCAGTTTACCGAGAACAAGAGGGAACATTGGTAGCTCAAGAGGCTTCTCAGGTAAGCCTAGAGCAATGAGCTTTCCACTGACTTTGAGCAAACCAAGCAATGGATATAGTGCATGTACTGCTGATACAGTATCAATAATGAAGTCCATTGTTCCAATTGCAGCCTAAATTTTCACAAACCAAACAAAAATCTATACCAAACCGAACTGAAAATCGGATCTGACCAAATTAGTTTAGAGATCATGCTTTGTTACCTTCATTTTCTGAGGATCAGTAGTGACAAGAAACGAATCAGCACCAAGCCGATTAACAGCTTCATCTTCTTTATCAGGAGAAGAACTAATCACAGTAACTTTCAAACCAAAAGCTTTAGCAATCTTAACAGCAACATGACCAAGCCCACCAAGTCCAGCCACACCCAAATGCTTCCCAGCTTCAGTCATACCATAATACTTCATTGGACTATAGACTGTGATTCCAGCACACAACAATGGTGCACCAGAGTCACTTGGTAATCCCTCAGGAAACCGTAAAACAAACCGTTGATCAACCACAATGGTCTCAGAATATCCACCGTAATTCTTTGTTCCATCAGGTCCAATTGCATTGTATGTGAAAGCCATTTGAGGACAGTAATTCTCTAGATCTTGGTTACATGATTCACATGATTGACATGAACTAGTAATCACTCCTACTCCTACACGTTCTCCTTCTTTGAACTTAGTCACATTTTTACCAACTTTTGTAGCAATCCCAACGATTTCATGCCTGTTTTATATAACATCAAAACATGTTATATAATCAAAACTGTGATTAAATTTTGACATAATCGTTTAATTTTCTTGCGTGAAAATTACCCAGGAATTACAGGGTAATAAGTGTATCCCCAATCGTTTTTGATGGTGTGTAAATCAGTATGACAAACTCCACAATACTGGATCTTCACTGTCACATCATTTTCACCATTGTCCCTGCAAAGTTAAAATCACACCAACTTAAATGTTACAATACTGAAACAAGACAAACGAAAGAAACAACATTTTGTAACAGATCTTGAACCATATCTAGATTTTTTTTAAGCAAAAATGGAAGAAGATTGATGATAGAGAGTAGTAAACTATCGAGGAAACACTAAGGACTAACATAAACCAAAACAGAGTACGAGGAAGATCTTGAACTATAATAAGATATAATGAAACAAGAGATTTGTAAGAAGTACAAAAACCTTCTAGAGAAGTGAAAAGGAGAGAGAACACCAGATTTATCTTTAGCTGCCCAACCCAAAACTTTGTTTGGATGCTCTGTTTCTGGAGATTTCGCCATTGTTTGATGTCTTCCTGTCTTTGTCTAAGTGAGAGATTTGGTTTGAGTTCTGTGATTGTCTCAAGAGAGTGGTGCATATATGGACACTTACAGAGAAGAGAAGAGTAGTTCGGGATATTTATTACCTCTTTATTGTTTTCATCCATAAATTAAGATTTTCTTGTTTTTTTTTTCTGTACTTTTATTATCCATTGAGTGATATTATTAAGAAGGGAAAGCTATTAAAAAGGAAACATATTTCTCTATATATATTAAGAATTTTACTTACATACCAAATAAGTTTCTACATACATTCGCTTAGCTTTCATCATTTGTATTTAATATTTTCATTTTCTTTTTCATAATCTTATCTATTAGTTCGATCAGAAGCTAATTGATTGCAAGTGGTCTTTAAGCTAGTGGTAGGTAGTAATTCTATTAAAGTCAGACGCACTTATACGTTAAGGAATCGAGTTTCGTCGCCTGTATTATAGGTTAATGGGCAGATCAGTTATGATCAAAATGTTAGACAAAAAAAAAGAAGCTAGTTGATCTTATAAACTGATATGAAAACCAATCAATCAGAATATTAAATAACATAGAAAGCCTTTAAATATATATATATATATATATATATATTCAAATAACATTTACATTTTCTATAGACATAATAACAAAAAGAAACTACATGAAATTTTATGAATATTCTTATCCCATAGTTTCGGAGTACATACAATTAAATTGTGTGTTCTCTCACTCACATCATCGTCATTTCGGAGTTCAAATTCAAACTATTTGGTAAAAATCCAATTGAACGTTGTGGATCAAAGTCGGATAATTAAGTACCGATCTCGACGTGTAACAATTAATGCCTTCCTCATCGTTTCACATCACTCATGTGATCAACTGTATAATTGTTCATGTGGACAAAAATAGATGTTAAACATATATTTACTAATTAATCGGAACATTTGATGCTAAACTAAAATTCTTCTGTTGATGTCTTATTAAAGACTTCACTTTAACTTTGGTAGGTTGGTCGTTTATGAAGCGGTGGTGGTTAGTACGTAGAGGCTCCGTTTATAAATACAACAAACTATATGGATACGTGTTTGAATGATATTGGTCATTCCCTATATGTATAATTGACAAGTCAGGTCTCGAGAATTCGGTGGCCTCTTAAATTGCTGCAATTATATAGGTTTGTCAAGTTAGTTGTTTCACAATTTAATGCTCAAAATCCGGATCCGTATTCCCAATCCGAATCTTACCCGCCCGTTAATCCTCTATAGCTCGATCCATTAAAGTTTTCTTACATGTATAATTACTACGGCCCATATAGACCCATTTGAATCCAATCCAAAACGTTAGTTCCAATTTCCAAGCACTATTGACGAATGCGTTCTTTTTGAAACGCCAAAAATCTAACGTTTTTTCTTTTGTCAACTTAGACATTCTCATTAGAAAATGTGGTGAAACGTCTACTTTAATTTTCTCGAAAACTCTTTAACAGAACGAGCGAAGAGATCATTGTAATTTAAAGCACGAGGAGAAAATACTAAAAAGACTCTTAAAGCGGGTGAAGTTTTCTATATACTCCTTAAAAGCCGGCCAGTCATCTGGATCAGAGACCATATTCAAAACTTCTGAGAAATCGGATGCTAGAATCTAACGTTTAAAAAATAAATATTACAGCCAAGCTTTGTCCTAACTGTAAGAATTGTATATATTCGATATATTGAATCATATAATGTACAAATGTACAAATGTCTGTTCTTTAACGAATCGCTGCGTCTATATCCAACGATCAAAATTTACTCATCAGCAAGAGTAAAACGATGGTGAAATATAAAATAGGTGTCGCTGCGATTACTGTAACATATGTTATTCATATCACTGAAAGTCACTTGAAGAAACAGCGACAGTTGTTATCGCTGCGACTCTTTTGACTGTGTTATTTGTGTTACTTAACAAATGATTAAATTTCAACTCAGTTATATTGTTGAGTCGCTCGGCAATTTTCTAAAGAACATGGCCTAACTAAACACGGAAGATTCTATAATTATGAATATATGATTAATACTCATTTAGAAAGGCGTATCCTTAACGCTAAGTAATTTGATTTGACCAATATAGAACAACCTAACCAAAAATTCAGGATCAGAAACTTTACTATCAAAAACACAAACGTGAAAACTAGCGTTCAAGCCTCTTTCATTGATATTGTCTTTTATTCACTGTATAGAAAATTTAATCATTTCAAATGACAGAGTGAAGCTAGCGTTTGCGTTTTCTTATGGAAGAAATACACAATTTAAACATAAACCTAAACACAAGCGTTTGATATCAAGAACGCAAATGCAGCAACTACGGATTTTATTTTGATGAAATGTTAAATTGATATACTGAATTTTTGACAGAATTATAGTGACAACAAAGAAGCAGAATAAAAGAAAACTACATAAAATACGAAAAAACCAACAACAATATGACAAACTATGCAAACAATTCAAGCTTCTCTTCCCACTTCCACTGCTTTAGCTTCTGTTTCTGACTCTTTCACCGTCACAACATCAATCACTTTGTCTTCACGAACTGCTTCATCGTTCTTCAACTTCTGATCATCAAAAGGAGCTTTTATCACAACTGGTGATGTTGTTTCCATTGTCGGAGATATTACCTCTTTTGTCGGAGATTTATCATCCGCCAAAGGTGTTTTCAGATCTTCAATTACCGGCATATTTTCCGGTGTGATCTTCTCGTCATCCTCCACTTTCTTCTCGTTCATATCCTATTAATGAACCAAAAGAAACAAAGAATACAAAAAGATTAATATAATTAATGATATAACATCTTAAAAATGATTACATTATGTTTGTACTGACTTACTTGTATGAGCAAGTTCCTAAGAGATTTTGCAGCATCGATCTTCTGATCTTCGAGAAGTGAATCATCAATTTCCTCCGGCGCCGGGGCATCGAACAAAACTGTTGGCTTCAGTGCACAATTTCCCATATTGCTTTCTCTCTTCTAAATCTTATTTGAGTTAATATACTAAGATATATGAGCTATTATATAGTTTACACACATCTCCGGTAGTATTTCGAAACTTTAACCTACAGTGATTACTACATTTAGTGTGATTGGTATTTTACATAATAGATTAACTTTTCGTAAGGTATTTTTGTCAACTTATCTGTTTATTATGTAAACAATATATTGGGACATCTCCTAAAATAGCTATAAACATATTTGGACAGTTAATTGTTATCTTTCCTAATATAACTTAATAAATTTCGACAACTAACCACAATTTGCTAAAGACAGAAATATTCCAATGTAGATCATATCACATATATTCTATTAGCTAATAATATCTGCAACATAATATTTTTTGCTCTACATAATATTTTCTTAATCAATAATTTTTCACTTTTAGCTTTATTTTTCCTTTGGTAAAGGCCGGCGAGATTGGCGTCGGACAATTTGTTTGGTGAATGTGGGGCTCTCGATATTTCTGATATATTGTATACAAAATCAAAAATACTATATTTACATATATTGTTGATGACCAGAAATCGGGTTTAAGTGTAGACTTCACGAAATTTTGGATTCACAATTATTAGTTGGTAGGGTTTTAAGTTTTATTATGTTCGGTAGAATCCAATTCATTATTCTTACGTGTTCCCTAAAATGCTTAAGATATGATGATTAATAATTTGAGATTTGTAAAATATCCCCCTATATGTTCCAAAAAAATCTAAAATCAAGTTAACATGAACCACACCAAAAGACATACTAGCACTAAACAGAGTAAACCGGTTCAAAAGTGGCAACAAAGAGGCTTAAACATCACAATACACTCTCTGTATCAACTCATGGGCGCTTCAAGATCAAGACCAATGCTATGATGGTGTCACCGAGGAACTCCCAATTCTAAGAGACGAGAGAAATAGGACGAGGATCAGCTAACGAGATTCAGAAATTGAAAAGCGCATAGATTGGTCGTTTTAATTTGCATGAACAATGCAGAACTTGATCTCATGAATAAAAGAAAGGAAATGCTGAGTTTTGTGCAGACAAAAAAGGCCTCAAAATGTGTAGATTTAAACAGCGACACAGTAAACACTTTGAAACAACAAGTCCTTGTGAACCACACCAGTACGCATTGATGAAAGAGTTCGAACTAGTATAAATACTGTTCTTGTTCATGTGAAAGCAAGTCCTAATATTTTGATTATTTTTTCGCCTTATAAAGATCCAGCAGACCGGGGTCACAAAGGCGTGGCAAATCCTATTGCATTAAGTAGAAGAACCACAAGTCAGAGAACTACAACTTTAAAACAAACACAGAGGGCAACTAGATAATCTAAGATCAACTAAAAATTTCAACAAGAGATGATTGTGTAAGAGAACTAACACTTCCCTTCTACAAAAATCTGTCAAAACCTAAATCAAAACCATATTGAAATGAGTACACAACTGCTTTAGCTTTGCTTTATTCACTTTTACAAGCATAACTTCACAGATATTACTTAATTTCATAGCAGATATCGCTTAACTTCATAGCTATAGACTAATCAAAATCCTCTAAATTATAGCCATAGATATCACTTAATTGTGATTCAATTCAATAACATCATCTAAAGCACAAAAACATAGGAACATATACAAAGAAACGACCAAAAAAGAGAGAAAAAGTTACCCTGAGAAAGCCAGCTCCAACAAGATGAATCAGCAGCGATACTTGACCTAAGTCGAGCTGAAGCAACAGCACTGTGAAGTGGAATCATCGTTTCAACACTTCCCAAAGCCGAGAGAACCCTTTGCATTGCATTAACAAAGTTTCAGAAACATGAATATTAAGAGACTTCTGAGTTAAGGATTAGAAAATGTGTTTAATCTAATAAATTAACTGGTATTCACCTTGAAGCGCGAGGGATGGATTGAGGCAATGAAGCCATAGGAGTTGAATTCAGTGTGGGTTGAAGATTGAGAGACTTCTGAGTTACGGTTTTGGATCTTGATACTAAGTTTCTGGAACCTGCCATTAACGCTGATCTGCAAAACGATGCCATCTCTGAATTTTAAGATTCCACAAAAGAGAAACTTTTTGTTTCTCTTGAATGGGAATCTGAAGAAGATGAGGAAATTCACACTAAACCCTACATACGAAACGGTGTCGTTTGAAATTATTTTAATTTATGCATATTACACCCCGTTAGTTCTAAAAGGCATTAAATAATCCCCCTCTCGTGATAAATGGGACAATTAGCGAATCAAATATTGGGGTCTATTTTTGATTTTTAAAGTTAATGTAGACAATTAGAAAAAAATCCAAATTCGAACCCTTTGATCCAATTTTATGGAAATTTAGACTGCGGCGTTTACTCTGTTCGACCGGAGATAGAAGTTGAGTAGGGTAAAGCTGAAAGCCAAAAGCTCTTTCATAAAATTCAAGAGATAATGGCGGAAGAAGCGATACTTGGGTTCCTTCAGAACAATGAACAGATCACGGATTCGGGTCAATTTTCAGCCGAATTTAACCTTAACCACAACGAAGTCGTCAATGTCATCAAAAGCCTCCATGGTTTTCGTTACATAGATGTTCAGGTACTCGTGCTTAAGCTGTTTAACTGACCTAGTTTAAATCTTAAATCGTGTATCATATTCCATGCGTGTGAGTTCTGTGGTTGAATTTGGTCTGCATGATAAAGAGAAATACGATTGGATTTGGATTAAGGTCTAGTGTGTTAGATTAGAACGATTTTGTATCCGATGAACGTTTTACGTTATTCATGAAAGCCACTGTAGAATCACATTTTTACTTATGAGAATCTGGGTTTACACATTTTGTCATAGGTTCTATCACTAACAAGGTTTAGTAGACTAGTTTTGCATTATAATATGATGCCCTGTTGAGACATGGGTTTACTCTTATCTGCAGGACATTAAAAAGGAGAAATGGATTCTGACTGATGAAGGGAAGAAATATGCTGCAGAAGGGTCACCAGAGGTACAACTTTTCTTAGCTGTGCCAGAAGAAGGTAGCATATCCAAAGATGAGCTCCAGGTGATTGCAATAGATATGTCGACGTACATATTTGGTGGGATCTGTTAGTCATGCGAAAATAACAGCAGTAAACTTCTTGCTATTTCAGAAAAAACTGGCTCCTTCAGTCTTCAAAATCGGCTGTTCACAAGCTGGAAAAAACAAGTGGGTGGAAATGGGAAAGCAAGTCTCGAGGAAGGTAGTACTAGATTGTCCCAAATATGATTTACTTTTTGTTCCCTAGCTCCCTTTTTGGATGTATGGTGAATCAGTTAAACATATGTTACATGCAATCACATTTTAGTTTATCTAGTCTGCATCAATCTGAACCATCGTATTGTAGGTTCAACATGTAGAAGATAAAGTGAAGGGCCAGCTTTTACTAATACAAGAAGGGAAGGTTTGTGCTATGCTGTTTCAGTAGAGAGTTCATTATGTTGAATTGGTTTTTCTGATTCATATTGATTTGAAGTATCCCTTTCTCCATTTCAGGAATTTGATAAAGACAGCATCAATTCTCTAAAAGCCAGAAAACTCATTGTACCACAGTAATTGATTCCACTCAATTTTTCTGTTTCTCTCTCTATTGGAAGACATTATCAATAATTGATAATGCCTTTTCTACTTCTCAGAATATGGAAGGGGTATTCTGTAAAGAAAGGTCCTAATTATGCTCCTGAGAGGAAGAAAGTGGCCACCGATTTGACTCGAGAAAATCTTCAAAAGTTTGTCATATTCCTCGCCTTCTTGTTTTGAACATTTTAATGGTATCATAGGTTGCATACAGACTTAAGATAGCAGATTGTTGTACCTGCAGCTGGAAAGAGCTAGAGTTTAAGGAATATAACTTCAATGCTAAAGGAGCACCTCTGGAGGCTGGGCATCTTCACGCCCTTCTCAAGGTTAGTTGACACAAAACAAACTTTTGTGCCCCTTTAGTGCAAGCTTGTTGCTTGGTATGGATCAAGTGTATATATTATGTATAAATGGTTATCTTTCCTGCTGAAGTGCAGTATTTGGGTGACCATTTTATCAACAAACCTCTTAATATCTTAATTTTTCTTATTTCTTAGGTGCGGAAACAGTTTAAAAACATATTTGTTCAGATGGGGTGAGAGAGACACTTGGCACCTTTGCATATGTTGTTATTTCTCCATTTTTCTGTTGCTGGTCAAAATTAAGGGTGAGACTTATGTGGTCACAGGTTTGAGGAGATGCCAACAAACAACTTTGTGGAGAGCAGGTATGCTCTAGTTATTACAGAATCATGGGTTAAGAAGTTATTAGACATTTATCCTTATTATATTTATTGGCTGATCTTAACATGTTTCTTATACTCTATAGCTTCTGGAATTTTGATGCATTATTCCAGCCTCAGCAGCACCCTGCTCGTGATTCTCATGATACCTTCTTTTTAAAAGGTTCAAATTTGAATGCTTAGTCAGTGAATTTGTTGATTTTAAAAGCTTATTCACAGTTGTTTGATGACATCTCAAAGACTATCGAACTCTGATTTTAAAGTGTAAATCTTTGAATGCAGCTCCTTCTACTACAAGGACATTACCGGAAGACTATGTTAAGAGGGTGAAAGGTGTTCATGAGTCTGGTGGTTATGGATCAAGGGGGTAATGACTTGTATCTATGCTTTACTACCTTGTAGTTATAATTAATTTGTAATCTCTCTGACATGGTTTTTTTGCGTCAAAGGTATAATTATGATTGGAAAAGAGAAGAAGCAAACAAGAATCTTCTCCGAACTCACACAACAGCGGTTTCATCTAGGATGCTTTATGCATTAGCACAGGTTCAACTGCATTTTAGCTTACAAGCTGTGAGACGTTGGTTTCCAAAACTCGGTAGTATAACTAGATTTCCATGTTTCTGTAGAAACCTTTTTTGCACAAGAAGTACTTTTCGATTGATCGTGTCTTCAGAAATGAGGCTGTTGATCGGACCCACCTGGCAGAGTTCCATCAAATTGAAGGTATAGTTCTAATGGTCAGAGTTGGGAGTGATTTATAAGTTAGCATTATCTTCTGTCGATGTTTATTTTCAGACAGTTAAATGATCTCTCATGGTCGGATCAGGTTTGATATGTGATCGAGGCCTTACATTGGGAGACCTTATTGGTGTATTGAAAGACTTCTTCTCACGCTTAGGTAAACACTTCTTTAAGTTCGCTTTTGAACTTTAACTTTGGTTCACTTTGGCTCTTGAGAGAAAGAAAAACTCTTTACACGATCACACTATTCAGGGATGTCGAAGCTGAAGTTCAAACCAGCTTACAATCCTTATACAGAGCCAAGCATGGAGATTTTCAGGTAATTTCTTAAAAGGATATTTATAATCTTCTCCAACGCATGGAACAGAAACAAAAACTTTAAAAACTTGGTTCCTCAGCTACCATGAAGGTCTAGGGAAGTGGGTGGAGATTGGAAACTCTGGAATGTTCAGACCTGAAATGCTTCTACCAATGGGTCTCCCCGAGGATGTTCGAGTCATCGCTTGGGGTCTTTCTCTTGAAAGGTACCATATTTTGATTTCACCCAACTTGTCTGGGTTGTTTGTTGCTGATTATTTCTTTTCTTTTTGCACATAAACCAGACCAACAATGATATTGTACGGTATTGACAACATCCGAGATCTGTTTGGACACAAGGTAACCCAAAAGATCTTCCCTTGTCACATCTTTGTATAAACATTCCCTTGTTCTTTCCCAAATATACTCAATCTGTGTTTCGTTCTTCGTCTTAGGTGGATCTCGATCTCATTAAACGGAATCCGCTTTGCCAAATTGGACTTCGATCTGTCGAACTGGAGTCCTAGTGACATTAGTCTTTTTTGATTCAAGATGTTCCTCCTTAATTTATTAGTCATTTTTATGATCTCTTGGCATTTTCAACTCTACCTCTCCGGTTACTGGACTTAACCATTTCATATAAACTATTGTGTGTACACTTGACTCATTTTGCAATCTGGCTTGGTCAAATGTTTGCTTGTCATTTTTATGATCTCTTGGTACTTCTCCGGTCATTGGACTTGTTGACCGTTCCATATTATCTTTTGTGTGTACACTTGACCTAATTTGCAGTCTGGCTTGTCGAACTTTTTTTTACCTGCGATAAAGTTTGTAATTGTGGCCAAGACTTTATAAAGCGTAGCAGCCGAATTGGGCTCAATTGTCGGGTTTGTTCATTAAAAATAATTAAACAAAATTATGGAAATTTTATTAACAATGGAGCAAATCACATAACTGAAAAAACAGAAAAAAAGGTTCTTCTCGTGTGTTTTCTATACATCTTTCATACTTCGTCGGCTCGACGTGCCACGGCTACTTTCTCTGGTCGACGATTCCGTCCCTTGAGAAAGAAGGGTACTGGTCCCTGCCGCGACTGGATCAGACGAGCTTTGTCTCCAACTACCGAACACTCGGCCACTACCCGAAGATCCTCTCGAAGATCCCGTCATACGAAATCTCTCCGATTCACTACTGTCTTCTCTCACAACTCTCAGTGGATTTTCGAGAGCTTGAACTATGTGTCTCATAAGTGGTCGTCTCGTTGGTTTAGGATTAAGACAAGATCTAGCGACGATTGCCATTGCCCATACTTCTTCTAAGAGGTCTTCATCGATCATAAGTGATTGGTCTAGAATGTTCATCATTTGTTCTTTCTCTTGTGATGAAATGTAAGGCATAATCTCGCTTAGGATTTTTTTGAATTGTGTTTCTTCGCATGAGCTGATTCCGAGCTTTCCTGTGATCAGCTCGAGTAGTATTTTGCCAAAGCAGTATACATCATAGGCACATGTTGCTGTAGCTGGAGATCCTGGTAATTTGGGGATTGTTAGAACAATGAGAAATAATTTGTTGAATGAATATCATTTGAAATAAAAAACTCACCAGGAACACTTTCTTGAGAACTCCTGGAGAGAGCATAATGGAGAAGAAGCTTGTTGTTAGATGTTTGATTTTAAGTTAGCTAATGATTGAAATCAGTGAATAGGAGACACTTACTGGGATAGTCTGAGTAACCGGGCAATTTTTCGTGGACGGCCATTGTTTTCTTGATGACAAGCTTTGCTCAAGCTTCCAAGCCTGACTTCAAACTTATCATCTAAGAGAATGCTGCTTGCTTGAACATCTCTACATTGGAAGACTCAAGCTTAATTATGATGAAGAAATGAGTGGATATAATGAATGTAAACTGTGAAGGGGATGATTTTTCTACCTGTGGACAATGGATGGTGAGCAATCATGGTGCAGATAAGAAAGTCCCTCTGCTGTTCCCAATGCGATTTTCAATCTGGTGATCCAATCCAGAGATGTCAACCCATCATCAACAAGGGAATTGGATTTATAGAACAATGAGCTTGGTAAATCTCTATTGGGCATGTACTTGTACACCAAGAACTTATGGGTTGTGCCCTCTAAGCATTTTCCTACTAAGGGAACTATCCTCGGATGAGCAAACCGGCTGAAGAAATCCAGTTCTGTTAGGTATGCTTCATTGTTCTTTGTTGATTCCAAGCTGATTCTTTTCACAACAATCTGGACTCCGGTTTCTAGGACACCCTTGAACAGATCCCCTGATTGTCCTTTCTTGATCAGGTACGAATCATTGAACTCCTTGGTTGCATTGTGCAGCTGTTCATAAGTAAACGATGATCCAAGACTCCCGAAGTTTATAGAGACTCCTCCTCTTGAGGGAAATGCTTCATCTGGCGGCAATGGGCCAACACCGTTGTTTCTTCCTCTAGGATGGTTACTAGTTGCTGATCTGTTTCTTCGACGGACACAGTAACTCACTGTTATTGGTAACAATATGAGAATGAGCATAACCAAAATAGACCCTCCAACTGCAGCAATTATAATTATTTTTCTGTGGCTTAACCAGGAAGATTTAGGCTTCTTCTTCTCTTCAGGTGGTCCGAAATTGTCAAAAGGTAAACCCTTATTGGAATAAAACAAAGCGCAATCTGACAATGTCCGCTGGTCCTCTGGGCCCTGAAGACAGTTGTTGTTCAAGGAAGCATTGGTTGGCACAAAGTCAGGAACATTACCTTGAAAGTAGTTTTCTGACAGATCAATAACTTGGAACCTTCTCAGTAAGAGTGTGAGATTGCCGTAAAACATGTTGCCGGATATATTAAGCATGGAAACACTGGAATCAAAACTGACAGCGGTATTAGGCAGCAAGTCAGAGAAATGATTTCCAGAAAGATCGAGAAACTTCAGCTCTGGTAACGACCATAAACTAGGCGGTAAACCGCCTATGAAACCACTGCCTCTGAAGTCAACTATCTGTAGTTTACTCAGGGAACTAAACAGATCAGGAG
This sequence comes from Lepidium africanum, assembly GCA_900406405.1. Classification (NCBI taxonomy): domain Eukaryota; kingdom Viridiplantae; phylum Streptophyta; class Magnoliopsida; order Brassicales; family Brassicaceae; genus Lepidium; species Lepidium africanum. Next base: position 4,049 of record OVAX01000099.1, on the reverse strand, counting down.
GTAAGGATCCTGAAAGGCGATTTCCTGCAATTGCAAATGTCTGCAAGTTCCTTAGCCCGTTAAGTTCTGATGAAACTGAACCTGACAGGTGGTTGAAGCTGAGATCAAGGGAAACTAAAACAGAAAGGTCTCCAAATGATGGAGGTATTGCAGAAGACAAGATGTTACGAGAAAGATTCAGATGTTGTAGTTTTGATAGTGCCCCAATACTAGCAGGAATCAAACCAAAAACTGAGTTTGAGGAAAGATCAAGACTTGATAGACTCTGAAGAGAGGTAAGAGACTGTGGAAGGTCCCCATCAATTGAATTCTTCGAAAGATCAAGAACCCTGAGGCGTGATAACCGAGTCAACTGTTCAGGGATTGTTCCTGTGATTGAACAAGAGCTAAGGTCCAACACCTCTAAAGTCAACAGACTTGATCCAAACAAAACCGGAATTGGACCTGGAAGAGAGAACCTTGAGGCGTTGAAGGAAACTAAACGGGTAAGATTGACGAGTGAATCAACTGAGAATTCCGGGTTTTGGTTCCCAATCCTTGTCCTTCTGAACCCTGATATGTTGATCTCAGTTACTCTGCCATTCTTATCACATTCTATGCCGTTCCAGTTCAGACAAGGATCGCCTTTTATAGGCCAATCACTGCTTCTTAGCCCAAGAGAAGATCTTAATGACAAAAGCGCAGATTTCTCATCCAGCAAACTTGTCTCTTGTTCGAACGTTGACTTTAACAAGATAAAGAAAAAGAACACCAGCAATGATGTCTTCTTCAGAATCACCATGGTTTCTTCAAACTCTAATGACTAAATCCAACAACTTAGAGCCTTTCATTGCCTAGATTGAATTGGAAAGAATCTTTACGATTTATGGAAAAAAAAAACCAATAAATCAAAATAAAATCTATTTTTTTGGTGTAATTTCCTTTTGATCAAAAAAGCAAAGTTTCGTTTTGTGTTTCCTATGATTCATCAATAAAGATTAAAAAGATTCTTCACACTGTACCTCTCTGCGACTTTCTGGCTATTAATGTTTCTGTGCACTTCAGAATCAAAACCATTGTTGGTTACCAATCATTTTTCTTCCCTCTCTCTCTAACTCTTCCATTTTTTTGGTCATAGATTTAGATAGAGAAAGATTGAAAGTCTAATAACTGGAATATTAAAATATTTTAATACAACTTCTTACAAAACTGTTGGTGGACAGAGTAAGCTTCATGTTGGTCAAGAACAACGGCCGAATCAAACCTAAAAGAAAAAAAAAAGTGTAATGTCAACATAAGATGGAGATCTTTCACTGTATACGCGCACGTTCCCAATATTTATGGTTCAATCTCGAGACGCTTAATTGATAGTGAAGTTCTGATTCGTCGCCGTTTTGTGGAGTTTGACTCTCAAAGATCCCGCCAAAGACAGCTTAACGAACTCTTAAACAATCATTTTCAAGCTCTCTCTATAGATAATATAATTCTTACCAAAAAACAAGCTCTGTATATTATAAGAGCTAATATAATAGTAATTGATTGAATCTCATATATATTATTGATTTTTGTCTCTGTTTGATGTTTCAAACAAGATTTAATTTAATTTTTAAACGATGTTTTTCACTATTCTATGCTAAAAGTTTGTATTTTATATTTTTCTTGACCTTTTGTATACTGCTTAAGTTTTTGTTATTGGTTGAAAATAAACTTTATAGATGATTGGTGTTTTTATATTATTAGAAAAGTGTTATCTTTATCGTATTAATACAACTAAAAGACAAATAATCGTGGCTACATTATGGAAAATATGAAATTATTGCCGCTCTTATAAAAAGTTAGAATTATTTTTCATATTACGTACACATATTGTCATTTGCAAAGGTCGCATTCAATTATTTTTTGGGCCGATACGCCTCACGTTTCGATAACGCAACCGCTGGTGATGATAATGATAAAAACAAAGTCTACGGCGTTTTTCTCTGCCGCAGTTACTTCTCGGTCAAAACTTTCCGTGATTGCGTTGCATTTAGTAGTATGGTACGATGAGTGTATGATAAGATACTCTGATCAAAGCATCGTAGGAAAGAGAATTTCACACCTAATTTAACGAATCAATATTGTGAGAGTTGCAGGCCGTTCCGAATAAATATAAGGTCTTGTATCATAAAATAAAACATGACTGAAAAAAAATTTGGACTCTAGGTCTCAAAAAAATTTGTATAATAATTTTAAAATAAACATTTAACTTTTTGGGAAAGGTTCTTATGTTTGATATGTTTTTAAAATTGTGTTTAGGGAAAGGCAAAAGCTTTGTTAACGAAATTCATACTAATTTATCCAGAACAATAATATATAGTTGGTTCATTATTAAATTAAATTAAAAAGAACCAATTGCAGTCCTCTTGCCCTCTTTCTCCCTTACACTCTTTCTAAAAAGAAAAAGAAGAACCATCTCTTCTCTCTCTGATCAAAACATGCATACATGAAGCTACTCGTATCCATCGCAATATCAACCACAATCACAATCGCAATCATCACAACCATAACCACCACCTTAACCACTACTGAAAAACAAGCTTTGATGCACTAGCTAGACCAACTATAAGGCTAAGTCGGTTCTTAGCTCAAAAGGAACCAGGCGAGAGAAATCCTAATGCGGCGGAGGAAGCAACTCAACGATGACATGCTGCAACAACAAATGCATAGACGGGGCTAGTGACAACGATAATTGTGGTGCGTGTAAGAACAAATGCAAATTCTCACGGATTTGTTGTCGTGGCCAGTGTGTTTTTTGGCTTATGATAAAAGCCATTGTGGGGAGTGTAATCATCAGTGTGAGCATGGCAAATTCTGTGTCTATAGTCTTTGAAACGTCGGACATCTTGATTACACTATAACATCAAACTAATTAACTAAAACTAATTAATAATATATAACATATGTACATCATTGAAAAATTATTTACATTATTGTTCAAAAATAATAAGTGGTGTGTTTAATTACACATGCCATAATGTTTTGAAAGGTTATATAAAAGAAACGATTTTGATGTTTTTTTGTTCTTGGCAATGAAGTAAATATTATTGGTTTTATATTATCAAACTTGGGCCTGGTTATAGAAATCAGCTATTCTAAACCAACTTTGTTGTTGATGGGGCATGAATGTGAGCTTTTAAACCAATCTTAAGATTTTCCGCACAACATGCACATCATAACTACTAACAAAATAAGAAAAAAATGAATAGTGTCAAAGATGTTACATATAGATAGGTATCACATGCAAAAGATTTTTTGAAATATTATCCTTCCATCACAATAAAAGAGAATAATTATAAGATTCTAGGCCTATATTCAAGTGCCCATTATGAGTATGAAAAAAGAAACTTTCCTTTTGTGTCTTCATATGATTTATCAAAAGATAAAAAAAGCTTTTCCTATTGATGCAACATACAACTATTATTGTTACTAATAAATTTTTTTTTCTAGTATTGATGTTTACATACATCAAATTGTGAAGCTTTTATTGTACAAAGTTTGCTCAAAATATCAACAATAATACATAAAGTATATATATTATAATGCTGACCAAAATATTTTAGTGATCAAATCAAATGAGCTAATATAATAATTGATTGGATCGCATATATTGTTGATTATTCTCTCTTATTCAAACTAAGAGATGTTTCAAACAATATTTTATTTCGTTATTAAACATGTTTTTCACTATTTTTATGCTAAAAATTATTATTTTTTATATATAATTTTTTGACTTTTTGTATACTGCTTTAAGTTATTGTTCTTGGTTGAAAATATTTTTTTTAGATAATGATTAATGTTTTTTTATTATTACAAAAGAAAATATTATCTTCAATTCTTTATCATATTAAAACAATTAATTGACTAATAATCGTGGCTATATTATGGGAAATGTGAAATTATTGCTTCTCTTATAAAAAGTCTACAAATTAATTTTCATATTACGTGCATATATTGTCAATTTGCAAACTTTAGAAGACGGGTGTTGGTGTCGTGAAGGTTGTGGCGACTGTAGATTGACTCACCGGCGCTAA
>OVAX01000098.1:16363-135125 GCA_900406405.1 Lepidium africanum | reverse complement strand
AACTCTTGTATTTATGTATATATATATGTATGTACATGAGTTTATACAATCAATCCAACAAATGGAAAACCAAGCCAAAATTTTGGTTCTGCTCTAATCTGCAACTATCTTCGAGGAGACAACCCAACTATCAATTGGGCAGGGATTGTGTGGCTGAGAAAAGGCATACCGAAGCACTCCACACTCGCATGGCTTTTTATTCAAGACCGGTGTCCAACCCGCAATCGTTTGCTAACCTGGGGCCTCAACACTCCTCATCTATGCCTCCTCTACAACATAGAATCAGAATGTCGTAATCATCTCTTTTACAGATGTGAATTCTCAGCTGAAATTTGAAGAGATTTAACACATAACTTACCTGCACCAAGACTTCCGATAGAGTGGGAAGACATGATCTCAGGACTCATCTCCCTCAACTGTGGAAAGGATGATCGCTATCTCCTCCTCCTTATATGGCAAGCTTCGCTTTTCTCAATTTGGACTGAGAGAAATAATAGACTACACAGGCAGATGAATCGGCCTCCACAAGCTCTAATTGCCAACATCAAATTGACAATTAAGAATAGAATTGTTGCAATCAGACTACAAACAGTGGCGAGCAAACTGATTCAGAGATGGTTCATAGTTTCCTCTTCGACTGTTTTGTCTTCTTCGTTTAGATAGCGAGACCATCACTTACCATTTATGTTTTTGGGCTACTTTTTATTGGGCTAATAGATTCTAGATTATTGGGCATTAACTTAACTTATGTAAAACAATTTGAAACTCAGCTTCATTTATATTAATTGCACCTAAAATTTTATCAAAAAAAAAGATAACGAATAAATAAAACTTCTAAAAATCAAATACCATGTATATAAAAATTAAAAAGAGAAATAGGAAAACTATTAAAAATCTCTAAAAGTAATTCTAAATTAAATTTGGATGATTACCAAATCATAAAATTTAAATAAAAGTTAATCACTTTTTTCCTAAATTTAATGCCTCATCAATAAATAAAATTTGTGTATGTTTTATGTCTTGAAGGTTTTTTTCTTTTGGGAATGGCCTTAATTACATAATTAATTAAAAAATTCTGTAGAAATGAAAAAGATAGTGGAGGATAGTGGATCCTACAAATCTTAAGAAATTAAGGTTTGAACCTAGGAGAATGATTAAAAGTCATTAAACTAGTTGACAAAAAAATTAAAAAATATATAAATTTTAAAGAGTTTTGATTGCGAATTATAAAATTCAAACAAATTAATACAACAATTGAAATAATAAGACTTAATCTATAGTTAAATTTCTCAAATTCCTAACAAGACATCACAAATAACAATCCACCATTTGATAAATACACTTTTTTGGTATAATATATTTCTTTTTTTTTTTTTGTCAACAGTATATTTTATAGACGATAAGATATTACAATCGCAAATACAGACATAAGAAAGTACAAAGAGATTTAACTTACATCAGACCCTTAAAATTCTCTAATCCTAAGAAAGAGACAAAGCTAAAGCTTTGCAGAGAGTGAATTGATAAGTTAACATTTCTTCTGAATTCCTAGTCCCATCACGATACCTGCAAGGGTGTGGGATACTTACCCAACTACTGTTTGGGCGAGGAAACTGAAAGATAGCCCATGTGGCCCAATATTTCAGAAACCTAATCGAGCGATGACCCACTACACCATTAAAACCAATAAATCAGATATCTATCGTCAAATTTTACTCTAACCCATAATATTCAAACCCAGCCCATTACCACTTTGGGCCAGGATTATACCTAATGGCCATTAACGGCCCATCAGCGGTCCAATAACCTTTAGCAGCTTCTGACCTAGTCTACTTCGTCCGCCGTCGACCTAGCATCCTTCTCACGCCGTCGTTGTGCATGCCACCGATGAAAAGACCTGTGGGAAAACCCCACCCTGAATACATCTAGGACAGACATGGATAACATCGTTAGGTTCCTAGCCTTCCTCACTGTCGCCTAAGGAGTCGCCGGCGATATCACCCGTTGACTCACGGTATTTCCTCCCGTGAATCTTCTTCTCCGTCTCCTTTTCCTTTTATCTCCAATATTCAGATCTGTTTCAATCCACCTAAAACATCTAAAACATGACCAAATTGGGCCGTGAATATCCACAACCCAACAGAGGCCCATTAACCTGAACCATCTTCAACCCTAGCCACGCCGCCGTCGATGGGAAGCCACCGTGTGACACGAGATACTCCGGCCAACAGAGAAGAAGAAGGGGACCGCTTTTCAGAGACTAAATCAAGACCACTTTAACCCGTCCTCGAGGTTGAAAGGTTTCGCATCAGTCTAGAAAGACGAAGCTCTCTCCAAGCTCGCCCGGTGAACCGCCCTCGTCCCCACCAGCCTCTTCTGGTTAACCGCTGCAATCTCGCCGGAGGAGAAAGTCGCCGAACTCGCTAGTGGAGAAGACGTTAAAACCAACGGTAAACAGATTTGTCCTCTAGATCTGTTACCGCCGATGCCTCCTCCAGTTGCTGCTGACAAGTCTCTGTTTCCACCGTGGCGAGATCCGAAACCTGCAAAAGAGAAATTCTGTACATCTCCACTGGCTTCCAAATGAAGATACACTCCTAGGAAAGCGTTTGACTTCTTTGCCAGACTTTGCCGCTTTCCCATCCTAGATGACGTCGAGAACAGCCTAAAAGCATCTTTCCGGCTTTAAAGCTGTGAGTTGCATCGACATCGAGAGCCACCTTCCCCGTAGTCTTTTCAGAATTCCAACGATTTAAAACTCTGAAACCAAGCTCAGTTAAATCGAAAGCTACCAAAAACATCTTCTGATTCTTCGGTATCTCCGAACCCGTTCTCGTCGAAAGAAGATCCATCAAAAGTAGACAAATAAAACCCTTCAAATTCACTGCAAGACTCCGTTCATCTTCTTCACCGAGGATCGTCCCTACACCGGTTTTCACTCGTACTAAACGCCAAGTGAAATCTATAAACACCAGATTTACACCGTCTCCTGAGATTACCTTTACCGGAAATCATCTTCGCCGGAAATTATGCAAATCCGCCTCCTCCTTCACGCGGCGGAGGAAGCAAAAGTGTCGATTCCCACTGTAACATCGTGGATTGTGGACTAACAATAAAATCTGATGAACATGGCGGAGCTTATTACAACTCCGGTGATGTCTTAGGTTCGCCGAGCAACTTCACCAAGACAAAACCCTCGAGCCCAAGATAAACTTCAAAGCACATATCTCTGGAATCCATGACCTTGAGAAGATGCTCACCTCTTAAAGGACTTCTACGACGGAAGAGACCCCATCTGTGAAGCCTCACCGACTCCAGTCAATTTCAAAAATATGTGTAAATCTTTGATAATTTGTTCTGATTCTCAGAACAGAAACCCCTTGTATCCACCTTGTTTACTGCTACCATAGACAGAAGCAAAACCTGATAATACCTTAATGACTTACTTGTGGGTAAACCCCACCCTGAAACCGAATTTGTATGGGATATGCATAGAAGAGACACACCCAAAACCATTGATACTACCGAATTCCTCAACATCGTAGATCCAAAATGACTCATAATTGTGAGCACCAACATATTGTGTTGAAAAACACAAATTCCTTGAAATCACCAGAAGCTTCTTGTAAGAAAATCCGATGAAAAACGCCACTGGTTTAGACCTGAAAACCTGAAAACCTCATCTCCCAGCTATATAGCTAGAGAGACGAATTAACATGTGAACCTCCATTAAGTACAGAAAGACTCTCCATGACACTTCCAAGTGTAACTCCGGTGAAAGTCTCTGGAAAAAGCGTTGGGGCCGTCCCTGTCACCAAACGTAAACTCCGATACAGTCTCCCCTGGACTAAATACCGACGTTGAGTTCCCACACCGGCTTCGTTTTAACTCCTCACCATCTGTCATCTCACAAACGGAATTCCGTAGATCTGCATACATCCACCCTAAAAGCCCAAGTTTTGGAATCTTTGTCGGTTGAAGCAGAGACCCCATACTTCCCCTCCATCTCCGATGTACCTTCACACCAAACTTCATCTGAAACTTTCCTTTTTCTCCTTTTGCCGGGGTCTTCTTCAGCGGTGTCTGTATCAAGGATCGCCTTATCAGACGTTCTTTTTCTCTTACAGGCACCACCGGATCAGATCTCGGGAAATCTAGATCCAGAGGAATCTTCTTGATCCCCTTCATCGCTTGCCTCGCCTTCGTCTCCGTCGACATGTTCTTCCTTCTTTTTCGTTGTCGCTTTTTTCGGATCTCACCGTCTTCATCGTCGTCGCCACCGTCATCTCCTTCGCCATCGTCGTTGCCAGATCTCACCGTCTTCATCGTTTTCTACATCAATGTATTAGTTTTCTCGTATAATATATTTCTTAATTCAATAGTATTTTATTTTCCAATTAGTTAGGTGCAGCGACTCGTTTCTGGATCGAGTCAAAAGTAGTATAAACTAATGGTATCAGTTTAGTCGGTGCAAGAAACAGACATATAACTGCCTCACACGACCGTTAGATTTGTTTGGTCATAAGTTCTGGTTAAACGTTGGCTAATCTTTCACAACTCCACGTGCAACTCTCTTATTATCCAAAATGGAAATTATATGACCAAATCTTTTGGTCGGTTTGTTTATTACAAGACAAAGATCGAGGTCGTTAGATTAGTAGATACGTGTCACAATTCCCATTACTTTGGACCAAGGACGTTGAATGTTACTTATTTGGTTCTTTAGTGAAAAATCGAATGCTTTACATGTCACATGTACATTATTTTAATGAATGTCTAATATATCTCATAATGTTTACTAGTTGTGACATAACTAGAAATTATATGAAACATGATTTGCAAAATTTGGCTAGGTTACACATTGTATACACAAAAAAAAAAAAGAAATACAATTTATCTACACTTCAATCTTCAAATTTTTTTTTTTTTCTTGTCAACCTTTCTAACCAAATTGATTCATAACCAAATTGATTCATAACCAAATTATCAATAGATCGACAAAAATTTGATTCATAACCAAATTGCTCCCAAATCTATTTTATTGACTAACTGAATTATTTTTCAATTCAATCATATTATTACTAATATATTTAACATAGTAAGATAACTTTGTAAATACTTCTGGAATTAAGTTAAATCCGTATCAAATCCATCAATCTTATAAAAACAAATGGGTTTTTAATACTAGTGGAATGGAAAGATATCAAGGACTCATTTCCAAACATTGAAAATCCAAATCAACAAAAATATTGAACAGTAAATATCTATACGACATATGTTAGGTGTTACCGCATTAACACATACGTAATCATATATATTTTACCAAATAATAATTCAGACTTACTTGATAATAATAATATATATGTTACTCAAAAAAATATATGCATTAATGATTAAAAAATTCGAAGATAATGTATTAATTGTGTTATCTCCTCATGTTTTGACCCACTAATTCCCCTTGTTCGTGTTGTTTTAGTCATTTTTCGAAGTTGGTTTAGTTATTTCAATCTACGATTAGCTAGTTATTTAGTTATATAGTTAAGAAATCTGATGCTAAATTCCTAATTTAATATTATGTTATGTATATTCGCTAATTTAACTCATATATCAATCAATAAAAATGAGTTTTTGTTGGATTATGTCGATCCAATTATTATTTAAAAAAAAAAAAAGGTTGAAAAAAAAAAAAAAAATGTAGTCCATTTCTAATGAGTTTTTATTGAAATTCAATTCCAAACGTATCCATATGCTATATAATTCAGAGTTTGATAATGGAGTGAAAATTATGAATAATAGCCTAGTTTGTGTATTATCACGTTTTCTTTCTCAAATTTCCACATTAAAGAAAAAAAGACAAGTTGAGTGAATATTTTAAAAATCTTTATTTAGTTATTGTCTTGTCATTGGAGGATCCATAATTACATATGTCGGTAGGTCAAGTAAAGGCACAATTACATATGTGTTAGTTCGTAAAACGATACAAATTGTCTAAAAGCCATCCAACCAGAACCATCTATATAAATATTTAATTCCCTTCTTATTAAATACCAACGACCAAATCCAAAGGTAGCAAATCAACTTTGCCCCCACATCAAATTTTCACAAAAAAATAAAATAAAAAAAATAAAAAGGAATATATTTAAATTAATTGAAATAAATTAATAAAAATTTTCACTTTCTGACACATTACTTTCATGTCCACCGATAAATCTATAAGTATGTATGGACATTTTCATTCTTCCTTTTAGTTCATAACCATCTCAGATTATCAAATTTGCCAAACTACTTTCATAATATCTTCAATCTTTGTTCTACAAACTTCATTGAGAAAATGGCTCCACCGAGTTTGACCAATTCCAATTCCGATATCAACGGTGTTAATTCTACCGGAAAATCGCTTTTCCGATTACAAGATTCCAATCTCTTAGTCAATGATGAAATCGTCTTAACCGATGTTCCGGTTAACGTCACTCTCACCTCTTCACCTTACTTAACCGACAAAGATGGTGAACCAATCGACATCTCCGCCGGTTCATTCATCGGGTTTAGCCTCGATGAGTCCAAAAGCCACCACGTGGCATCCATCGGAAAACTCAAGAACATTCGTTTCATGAGCATATTCCGTTTCAAGGTTTGGTGGACCACTCATTGGGTCGGATCAAACGGACGCGATATTGAGAATGAGACGCAAATCATTATTCTGGATAAATCCGGGTCGGGTTCCGGGTCGGGTTCCGGGTCGGGTCGTCCTTATGTTCTGTTATTACCGCTTCTAGAAGGATCTTTCCGGTCATCTTTCCAATCTGGAGAAAACGATGACGTGGCGGTTTGTGTTGAATCCGGGTCGACCCAAGTAACCGGGTCGGAGTTTCGTCAAATTGTGTATATTCATGCTGAAGATGATCCGTTTAAGCTTGTGAAAGAAGCGATGAAAGTGATTAGAGTTCATATGAATACATTCAAGCTTTTGGAAGAGAAAACTCCGCCGGGAATTGTTGACAAATTTGGGTGGTGTACTTGGGATGCTTTTTACTTGACGGTGAATCCTGACGGAGTTCATAAAGGTGTAAAATGTCTCGTCGACGGTGGTTGTCCACCGGGATTGGTTCTTATCGACGATGGTTGGCAATCGATTGGTCATGATTCCGATGATATTGATGTCGAAGGAATGAAATGTACCGTCGCCGGTGAACAAATGCCTTGCAGGTTGGTTTATTCCGGTTTACCCTGCAATTGAAATTTATCATACGGTTGAATTTATCATTTTCATATTAGATTACTGTTTTTATCTGGTACAAATCCGGTTTATGTTGATTCTTAATCATAATTTGTTATAAATATGACAAAATCTCAACCTGATTCTGTGTTGGTTTGAAACAAACCGGATTATATAATAGAAATGGATTGGTTGTTGAAATCCTCGCAGCAATTTTCTACCGTTTGTCCCTCTTATTATAATTTTTAATTTGTAATTGTAACTTTATTTGGCGTAAACCGGATATTGTAGTCGAAATTCTTCACACCGGTTTAATCTGGTTTTGCAGGCTTCTGAAGTTTCAAGAGAACTTCAAATTTAAAGACTACGTGTCGCCAAAAGACGCAAACGACGTCGGAATGAAAGCTTTTGTCAGAGATCTGAAAGATGAATTCTCAACCGTCGATTACATTTACGTCTGGCACGCACTTTGCGGTTACTGGGGAGGTCTTCGTCCCGGAGCTCCGACTCTACCCCCGTCAACAATTATCCGGCCAGAACTCTCACCGGGACTTAAACTCACGATGGAAGATCTCGCCGTCGATAAGATCATCGATACCGGAATCGGACTTGTCTCGCCGGAATTGGCGAATGAGTTCTATGAAGGTTTACACTCTCATCTTCAAAACGTCGGTATTGACGGCGTTAAAGTTGATGTCATCCACGTAAGTTAACGGATATCTTTTGTAATTTTCCGTCTTTGCTGTTTCCGTTTAACACGTGGCGTGTTTAATTGCAGATATTGGAGATGTTGTGCGAGAAATATGGCGGGAGAGTTGACTTGGCGAAAGCTTACTTCAAGGCATTGACGTCGTCAGTGAATAAGCACTTTAACGGTAACGGCGTTATTGCCAGCATGGAACACTGTAATGACTTTATGTTCCTCGGTACTGAATCCATCGCTCTTGGTCGTGTTGGTAAGTCTTTTACTTCATAAATATTTCTTGTAATGGTGCATATTAAATTATATAAATAGAAAAATAATGAATTATCTGGATTTTTTATATGCATTAGGTGATGACTTTTGGTGCACTGATCCGTCTGGAGATCCAAACGGTACGTTTTGGCTACAAGGTTGTCACATGGTCCATTGTGCATACAACAGTCTATGGATGGGAAATTTTATTCAGCCTGATTGGGACATGTTTCAATCCACACATCCTTGTGCTGAGTTTCATGCTGCTTCTCGGGCTATTTCGGGTGGGCCTATTTACGTTAGTGATTGTGTGGGCCAACACGATTTTGATCTCCTGAAACGTCTAGTTTTGCCCAATGGTTCGATTTTGAGATGTGAGTACTATGCGCTCCCAACTCGTGATCGTCTCTTTGAAGATCCTCTTCATGATGGTAAAACCATGCTCAAGATTTGGAACTTGAACAAGGTAATATACTTTTCTTATTAATGGGTTCTTAATGGGCCGTTATTGGGGCCTTCTGTAGTCATTATTAGCCTTAAGCTATGTGATAGGGTATCTTGGATTCATATGATTTTTTTTTTGTTTGGATTCAATATGAATTTAAGATGGGTTCATTAGACTAGAGTTGCTTGATCAATTTTGAATTGTCCATGATGCTTTTTAGTTAGATTCGTTTCTAGGGGTACAAGTTTCTGTTTGCTTATTACAATTATGTTTCTTATTACCGCTTCTGTGATTGGTTATGGTGGATTCATATGAATTTAAGATGAGGTTCATTAGACTAGAGTTGTTGGTTTGAGTCCATCTGATTTGACTTGTTTCTTGGTTGACAAGTTTCTGTTTTGTTGTTTACAATCTTATTTCTTTGTTCTGTCTTTTTTTCTTTCAACAGTATACTGGAATTATTGGAGCATTTAACTGTCAAGGAGGAGGATGGTGCAGAGAAACCAGACGCAACCAATGTTTCTCTGAATGCGTTAATACGTTAACTGCTACAACAAGACCTAATGATGTTGAATGGAACAGTGGAAAGGGTCCAATCTCTGTTGAAAACGTTAAAGAGTTTGCTTTGTTCTTGTCTCAATCAAAGAAGCTTGTGTTGTCTGGACCAAATGATGATCTTGAGCTCACTCTAGAGCCTTTCAAGTTTGAGTTAATCACTGTCTCTCCTGTTGTGACCATTGAGGGTAATTCAGTTCGGTTTGCTCCAATCGGACTTGTTAACATGCTAAACACAAGTGGAGCGATACGATCTCTGATCTATCATGAGAAATCTGTTGAGATCGGAGTTTTTGGTGCTGGAGAGTTTAGGGTTTATGCATCAAGAGAACCTGTGAGCTGCAAAATTGATGGTGAAGTTGTTGACTTTGGTTATGAAGAGTCTATGGTGATGGTTCAAGTGCCTTGGTCTGGTCCAGAGGGTTTGTCTACTATTGAATATTTGTTTTGAAGGTGCTTTTTTGTTCCCTTCGAAACTTCGTACCGTTCCTTGAATTTTCAAAAGAACTCCGAGCCGTTTCTTTTTTTTCTTAATGGTTTGGTTCCGTTTGTTTTCCCAATGGTTTCTTGGAGTGAATTGAACAATTTATGTTCTTTTCAAGTCAGGATATTCTCCTTTTCAAGTCAGGATATTCTCCTTTTCAATTTATGTCGAGATATCGAGTCATGCCGCCTGCATTATACAGTAATTTGGCTAATGGGTTGGCTAGTTGTGATCCAGTGTTGAAAAAAAAAATGATAGAATTTGTATTGCCAGTATTTTTATGTATATTTGATTAATGTTGACAAAACAAATCAAATATTGGCAAGAACCGTTTGTGGATTATGATATTGATCAAGTTGGTATGAACCGTTCGTTTTGTCTCTCATTAGTTTGAGGTTCTATTGAAATGATTTATTATTGATTTTGAATAGGTTGTTTTATAAAACTTGTTTATGATCTCTATGTATATAAATTTTTTGTTAAATTAATAAAATTTAAATTTCAACAACAAAAAATCAAATATTTTGTTATTACCACATTCACAATTCACAAAAAAATATACTACTTTTGATTTCACTGCCAAATATTTCATGTTTGTCAAAAAAAAATTCATATATGTGATTAGTAAACATTTTAAGATGATGATCCGAAAATATAAATGTAGATTTATGGATTGAATAATTTTAAGAATTAATGATCAAGAAATTAGAAATTTATAATTTTCAAAGGACACAATCTATAAGTTTCACAAGAGAGTTAGAAGTGGAAGTGGAATTTATGTAGCATTGAGTCTTCTTCCTACGTGTTCTACTCAAACTCTCTCTCGTTCTTCCTCACTTTATGCATAAGCTATCTTCAAAGTTTCGATTTTTCTCCTCTTCTTCTTCGATAGTTGTGCGATGTAATAATACACCTAAACAAGTCTTCAATCCGCTTTACAATCTACTTCCCCACACTCATAATCCTAATCAAATCGTAGATATTATCTGTTCGACTCTCCATCAGCGTGATCATCCCGTCTTGTTATCCAACCTTCGTGAAGAGGTGAAAACGCTAATTCCTCATTTGGGTTATCGTGAAATCTCTAGGGTTTTGCTTAGGTTTCAGTCAGATGCTTCTCGAGCTCTTGCTTTCTTTACCTGGGTTAAATTCGTTTTGGGTAAGAGACCAAATGTTGGAAACTACTGTTTGTTGCTCCACATTCTTGCTTGGTCTAAGAAGTTTCCTTTGGCTATGCAATTTCTCTGTGAATTGATTGAATTGACATCTAAGAAACAAGAAGAAGAAGAAGAAGAAGAAGATGTATTTAGTGTTTTAGTTTCTGCTACTGATGAATGCAATTGGGATCCTGTTGTTTTCGATATGCTTGTCAAGGGTTACCTGAAATTGGCTTTAGTTGAAGAGGGGTTTTTGATGTTTAGAAAGGTGATTGATTCCGGCTTTCGTGTTAGTGTTGTCACTTGTAATCATCTCTTGAATGGATTGCTGAAATTGGATATGATGGAGAAGTGTTGGCAAGTGTATAATGTGATGTGTAGAGTTGGAATCCATCCCAACACGCATACGTTCAACATTCTTACTAATGTTTTCTGCAATGATTCGAAGTTTGGTGAAGTTAATGACTTTTTGGAGATGATGGAAGAAGAAGGCTTTGAGCCTGATTTGGTGACTTATAACACACTTGTGAGTAGTTATTGTAGAAGAGGAAAGTTGAAAGAAGCGTTTTATCTGTACAAAATCATGTATCGGCGTTATGTTGTGCCCGATTTAGTTACCTATACATCGCTAATCAAAGGTCTTTGTAAAGACGGGAGAGTCAGAGAAGCTCATCAAATGTTCCAGAGAATGGTAGACAGAGGAATTATGCCTGATTGTATCTCTTACAATACTCTTATCTATGCTTATTGCAAAGAAGGAATGATGCAACAGTCGAAGAAGCTGTTACATGAAATGCTTGGGAATAGTGTTGTTCCTGATAGGTTTACTTGTAAGATTATATTGGAAGGATTTGTGAGAGAAGGACGATTACTCGCTGCTGTTAATTTTTATGTAGAGCTTAGAAGGTTAAAGGTTACTATCCCATTTGAAGTTTGCAACTTTCTGATCGAAAGTTTATGCCGGGAAGGTAAACCATTTGCAGCAAAGCATCTCTTAGAAAG
This sequence comes from Lepidium africanum, assembly GCA_900406405.1. Taxonomy (NCBI): domain Eukaryota; kingdom Viridiplantae; phylum Streptophyta; class Magnoliopsida; order Brassicales; family Brassicaceae; genus Lepidium; species Lepidium africanum. The sequence goes on along the minus strand of OVAX01000098.1, from coordinate 123,311 downwards.
AATCACTGAAGAGGAAGGTCAAGAGGCTACACCAGAGACTTACAATACCTTAATTGAATCTTTGTCCCGTTGTGGTGCAATTGAAGAGGCATTGCTTCTAAAAGGCAATCTCAAAAGCCAGAATCAAATACTTGATGTTAAGTCATACCGAGCTCTTATTGGTTGCTTGTGTAAGATTGGTAGGAACCGTGAAGCCGAGTCTTTGATGGTGGAAATGCTTGATTCTGAAGTGAAACCGGATTTATTGATATGCAGGGCTTTAGTTAATGGATACTGCAAGGAATCGGATTTTGCTAAAGCTGAAAATCTATTGAGTTCCTTTGCTCGGGAGTTTAGAATCATTGACATAGAGAGTTACAATTCGCTTGTCAAGGCAATTTGTGAAACGGGAAGTGGATATAATAGAGTATTAGAGCTTCAGGAAAGAATGCAGAGACTTGGGTTTGTTCCAAACAGCTTAACTTGTAAGCACTTGATCCAAGTGTTGGAACAGGCTTCTTTGCCAAATCATCCACCTGAGAATTGAAGCAACGTTTAATGTGATGAAACTTTCTATTCTTTATTGTTGGCTAGATGCATAACTTACAGAATATATGAAATTAGAGGATCAATACTGTGGATCATTTTAAGTGGTGGTTCATCTGGTAGGATCTCTCACAAAGGGTCCAGTACTTGCTTAACATCTAAGAGGAAAGTGATGGCCTTTGTAATTCAGTGCCGAGAGGTGCTTTACCGTATGAACCTTAAGAGTTTGAGTAAGATTGTCTGTTTTGATCTTTGTATTGTTGTAATCTTCTTTTTTGTTGTAAAGTGAAACTGCTCTGAAAAAGGCCACTCTTAGAAAAAGTGGTTGTAGGATCGGTATTAATAATACTGTACTAGGAACTGATTTATTTCATTCCAAGATCAGATTCATGTCAAATATTAGAGAAGTTAGTAGAGATTATCAGAAATCGAACAGTAATATTAAATTTATTTTGGATAGTAGAGAAAGATAACTCTGAGAATACCACATATTTACTATTGTGAAAAGAAATTCATTAATAAAAATATAAGTATTAATAATTGAACGATAAATTCAAATTATGTAGACAACAATCAAGATTTTTGTAGAAAACAATAATGATTTATGAAGAAAACAATAAACGATAAATTCAGATTATATAGAAAACAATAATGATTCAAATCAGACGACCAAAAAAAAAAAATGATTCAAATCAACCATGGAATAAAACGATAATATAAAATGGGATATGGAAATCATTTTACAACATGATCTAATTTGATAATTTATTTTAAATATATTCATTTCATAATTTTGGATTTGAATCATATCTTTAATATACAAACAACAAATTATCCACTACCACCAAAGTGTTTATTGTCTTGAATCATGTTATTTCTAAGAAAATTGAAATCTATTAAATACTATCTCTGATATAAAAAGTTTAATTTTGTGAATAATGCACATGTATTAAGAAAACCATCAATTCTTAATTATTTTATCTTTTTTTTTTTCAGTTAATAAGTGTCTAGAATTAATGAGAACATTACTTTAAATTGATATATCTAAGTTCTATTGGTCATTTCTCTATAAGTTATTTCTCTATAAGTTCTTTAATTTTGGTCTTTTAATGAGCATTGTAAATATAAATACGACTACTATAATACAGAAAATTAATTTTTTCGAAACAAGGAAAAAACTCTAGAAAATCAAATTTTATGTAAAGTATGTAGTAATAAGTTATAAAATTAATGTTTTTGTAATCATAAACATCAAATTATATGGAGCATATAATTGTATATTTCTTTTAAAAGATTAAATTTTTCTTCTCCTTAAAATTTGAGGTTTTCAACATTGAAAACTTTCATAAAAAAAGTTTCCTGAAGTGATGAATCTTCTAGGTTTGATACATTCAAAATTGAATATTGTCAAGTTATGAATATCCATAATTGAATCTTTTGGATATGAATATCCAAAATTGAATATTCTCAAATTAATATATTTAATCTTATGTTTTAGGTTTAATTTTCTTCTTGCATATTTTCAATATTATTTGTTCATTCTTTAATACTAAATGATTAACTATATAATTTTTTTAATTAGATGGATAATTCCATCATCCACCTCATAAGACGATAATATAATGGGAGATGAAAATCATTTTATAACATTATCTAATTTGATTATTTATTTCAAACATATTCATTTTAAAAAAATTTATTTGAATCATATGTTTAATATACAAGGAACAAATTATCCACCACCATCAAAGTGATCATTGTCTTGAATCATGTTATTTCTAAAAGAAATTGAAATCTATTAAATAATAAAATTTCATTAATGTTCTTGTAATCAAAAACATCAAATTATGTGGAGCATATAATCGTATATTTCTTATGAATTATGGTTTAAAAGATTAAAATTTTCTTCTCTTTTAACATTTGGACTTTTCATAAATTTCATGCAATTTTCGTGCAATTTTCATGAAAATCTGCATTTATTTATCTTGCAACTGGAGCAGACAATCTACATGTGGTAGAACTTCTTACTAAATCCATGGTAGAATATTCAGATATGTTTTTGGTTGTATCTAAAACTAATACATGAGATACTCCTCTACATTATGCACTGAACACAAGAATGTAGCTGTACATTTGGTAGGCCTGAGTAAGATACTATCATTTGATTTGAACAACTCTGGAGAATCTCCCTTGTGGATCGTTGTAGTACGTGGCTATCTGGACCTTGTGCATAAGATGTTTGAAGGTTCATGCTGCCAAACTAAATTAGACTCAATGCTGAAGGAAAAATATATTGTCAATGCAACAATATCGGCCAAGAGAATAGGTATGTACATGCGTCTACTAGCTAATATATTCATTCTTTTGCTTGAGGTTTAATTTCCTTTTTCATGTTTTATTTGGTGATTGTTTTACAAATACACTTGCTTATATTTTTAGTCAAGATCCAAGGCTAGCTAAGTTAAACAATTTTGAAAACCGAACATGTCTTTCACATGGAGCATCTATAGGATTCTATGAGGGAATCAACTACATTCTAGCAGAATTTGACAAGCCAGCTCCACACCTGTGTTATATGAGTGATGATGATGGCTTCACACCTATTCATATGGCAAACACAAATAAGAAAGATCAGTATCCTTTAAGGCGTTTCTCAACCATTGTCTTCACGTAATATGGTTGCTCATCAAAATATCCTTCATGTTGCTGCATAATGTAGTAAAGTAGAAGTTGTCAAGTATATCCTTGAATTTATCAAAAATGAGTAGAAAAGTTAACAAAATGTAAATTCTAAAACTTATGAAAATAAGATAAAATAGTAATGAACAATGATTTTGTAAATGCTATAATCCATGGACTTATCAAAAATGAGTTAGAAACTTGATAAAAAAAATTCTAAAAGTTATGAAAAATTAGATTAAAAAACCTAGTGAAAAATTATATTGTGACGACTATAGTCCAAGGATTTATCAAAAATGATAAGAAAAGTTGAAAAAATTTAAATTCTAAAAGTTATGAATAATAAGTTAACAATCTAGTGAAAAATATTTTTGTGAAGGCTGTAGTCCATGGATTTATTAAAAATGATAAGAAAAGTTGACAAAATGTAAATTCTAAAAGTTATGAAAAAAGATAAAAATGTAGTGAAAAATGATTTTGTGAAGGATATAGTCCATGGATTTATCAAAGATGAGTAGAAAATTTAACAAAATATAAAATCTAAAATTTATGAAAAATAAGATAAAAATGTAGTGAAAATGATTTTGTTGAAGGCTATATAGTCCATGGATTTATCAAAAATGATAAGAAAAGTTGACCAAATGTAAATTCTAAAATTTATGAAAAATAAGATAAAAATGTAGTGAAAAAGATTTTGTGAAGACTATATAGTCCATGGATTTATCAAAGATGAGTAGAATAGTTAACAAATGGAAAATGTAAAAGTTATGAAAATAAGATAAAAATGTAGTGGAAAATGATTTTGTGAAGGCTATATAGTCCATGGATTTATCAAAATGAGTAGAAAAGTTAACAAAATGTAAATTGTAAAACTTTTTAATATAAGATAAAAAATTAATGAACAATGATCTTGTAAAGGCTATAATCCATGAACATATTTCGCAAAGTATGTCAAATGTTATTATTTCCATCTTTTATGCATCAATCATCTATCATGCTTAGTGTCTACTTACTTATTTTTAATTTATAGAGGTTGACATGAATGGTCTTGGTAAGTGTTAATGCACCATGCGGTCCAAACTCAATACTGTTGACGACGCCAATTCTCACAGAACATAAAGATCACCTTACAGATCATGTTAATACTCTAATGGTTATTGCAACTCTTATATTAACTGTGACGTTTGATGCGAGTTTCACATTGCTTGAGGATTAATTAGTTCTTCTTCAGATATAGGCAAGGGTGTTTTTTCCAAGAATATAGCATTTCAGTTATTTTTGCTGAAGATTAGCTTGGCAATGTTCAACTCCGCCACAACTCTAACGGTTCTTCTCTGGGCACAGTTGGGTGATGTTTCTCTACAGAAATTGTTTTCCGACTAGCTTTGTCACTTCTTGGAGTCACTCTTATGTGCATGTCGGGAACATATGCAGTTGGAGTTGTTATTGTTATTGAGTTTTCCTTTTTCTACATGCCGTGAATATCCTCTTCTTCTTATTCTGATAACTATCATTGCTCCTTATGTTACCTACTCATATGCTAAGTGAAGAAAATTTTCTGCCAGCGCTCTCTATATCATGATGGTTTACCTCACCTATGATTGACAAAAACAACAATAGCTACAACTCTTTTTAAAAATATTTGCGTAATTTCAAAGCCTTTAATTTTCTTTATGAGTGAAAAAGTAAGAAAAGAAAGAAAACAATTTTTCTTTGAGCTATTCAGCCAAAAAGCAAAAACAGACTTTTGTTAGCATGGATCTTCACAAAACTAGACTCATTTTACTTTTGGATTTCTATATACAGGTTATCAAAAAGAAATGAAAACTCTTACTAAGAAATCTAAGAGAAGACCAATAGTCCATACCAGAACTGGTAGAATCATTTAATGGAGATTGGGTTATATGTTACAATGGCAATACATCTTTTATATAATAAAAACGTAAATTTTTTAAAAAAATAACTTTAAGATCATGTGCTATATTACAATAATGCCATTAGAAAATAGTTAAAATATTAGAGTATTATTAAGAGTATTATCTAGGCAATGAGAGTTGAATGAGTTTAATTCTTTATACATTAGTAAAGAATTTTTCAACCATTTTTCAAGCGCTTTTCAAAAGTTTTATGAGGAAAACACTTAAGGAATTACAAGACACAAATAAGGTAATATTCTTTTTAAAATTTATTTTATATAAATGTAGATTGGATTATATATTACTATGGTAACAATTCTTGCCACCGATTATATGGTTGGTGCTATAAAATTATGAGTATATAAAAACAAATCAAAATTACATAAACAAAACGAATAGTATCTCATACATCTCACAGGTAATCATATAGTTTTTGTATTAAACTTAGGGACATTTATGTTACCATAAATAATATGCATATATTTATATAAATTTAAAAAATATGAACTAATATTTGGATTTTTTTTTTTTTAAACTGCAATCTAAAAGTTATGATAATTTAATAATTTAATATGTTCATCTTAAAGATTTTCTAGCTTGTTCAACTATTTAACACATAAGATTTGACTATCATATGTATTGAAAGAAAATTGATCTTAAAAATTTGGTTAACTATTATGTATAAAATATATATATTATTACTAATATTTTTTTTACTATTTTTAAAATAATTTATTACATGAAAATAGTGATTATTTTTGTTGTTTTTATCTTTGTTAAATTGGGGGGTTTTTTTTTTCCTTCACCTATGACATTCGTTAATGTTGGCATGGCTCTTTAAAAGAGTATCAGAGCTTCAGGAAAGAATGCATAGACTCGGATTATTCCAAATAGCTTAGCTTGTAAGAACTCTTGGTGCGGTCATCAAACCAAAGATATCAACAAACTCTCAAGCTGCTGAGCCGGACTCAAGAGATGGACTTCAGTAACCTCTATCCATTGACCATGAGGACATATGAGCACTAATCAAGTACTTCAAGATGATACAGAGAGAACCAAGCGAAAAATTTGATTTTTTTGGATTCTTGACTCAACTATCTAACTCCTCCAAGTTGAATCAACCCAAAAGAAGATCGGAGATGAAAGTTATGGATCTTAAAAGTTGGCTCTTCTGCGACAAAGCCTTTTGCGCGATAACGATAAATATTGAGCAACGCAACCCAGCTCAGGTGCGGCCTACACTCTGAACCACTTGGAGAATATTTTTAGGCCTTCTATGGTTTCAACAAGCCCAAGATCAAGTGAAACAACCGTCGGATCAAAGAGATATGCCCCATTTTCAAAGATAGGTCGATTTGTTTCCATTCATGGAAAGTTATAGGCAAAATGGGTTGTGGGACCTTCAGAATTATTCTTGCCGACCAGGAGACCTTAATAATGATTTACAAGACTTCCAAAAGACCCTACAATGCTCTAGCACTCAGAGGATTATGTGAATCCTCTTAAACCTCAACTTACCATACATGGACGTGTTCACGCTTGAAGGTATAACTCTCCAACGGTTCACTCTCTCTCATAGCTGCTGCGTTTTGAAGACTCCACACGTGCATAAGATTCCCAAAGGTACGATTCTATCTTCCCAAGCTTTCAAGATACAAGTTCCATGACCTTCCATAGTTGGCCCGATTCTACAATCAAGTCTCCAACAGCTATTTTTACATTAATTTTGTGATTTCTTTTCTTATTTTGTGGCTTTAGAACCGTTGACATATGAGCCTATAAAAGCTCATCTTTTGGTCCATTGTAAACACCTTCAATCAAGCAAGTAAATCAACAATCGTTTCTTTTCAAAGAGTGTTCTTCAAGTTTGTTCTTGTTTTTAGATTCTAAGTGTGAGATACATTTTTAATCTATTGAACCTTTGGATTTAGGATTGTTTGTGTGATTCAAACAACTCTACATTCCCCATTGATTAAGAGAGTCAGTCGTCCATTGATTGAGTGAGTCAATCACAACCTCCATCTCCATCACAACCTTAATTCCACCTTCCGCAAAACTAAAGCTTGGAATCTCGTGATCATTGAGTGATCCTAAGTTGGAGTGATTCCAATCTTACATCATCACTTGATCCAAGTGTTGGAACAATCTTATTTACCAAACCCTGAGAACTGAAGCAACGTTTATTGTGATGAAATTGTTGTCCTTATTCTTGGCTAGATGCATAACTTACAGAATATACAAAGTTAGAGGATGAGTATTGTGGATCACTTTAAGTGGCGGTTCATCTGGTTGAGTCTCTCACAAAGGGTCAAGTACTTGCTTAGCATCCATGAGGAAAGTGATGTCCTTTGCAGCTTGGAAGATAACCTCGAACTCCAAAATATACAAGTCATCTCATTTGATCAAACAAGAGCCAAACAATTTTTGATTGGTGTGTGTTTTGTGTTTCACATTGATTCAACATGCATCCAGATAACATTAATACATATTGAGTAGTTGGAAACTAAAGGATGCACCTTACGGATGTACAGTAATTTTGCTTATCAGTTAATATATAGCGGATTTTATTTCATTCCAAGATTGATCAGAGTTGAATTTCATGTCAAATGTTAGAGAAGTTGGTATTGTGAGAAATCGAATGGTAAATACTAGATTTTTCATATTTTGGATGGTGGGGAAAGATAACTTTGAGAATACCACATATTGACTATTGTGAAAACAAATTCATTAACAAAAATATCAGCATGAATAATTGAATAATAAATATAAAAAAAAACTAAACATCACTTAACAACAACAATCCGAGTCTCACTTGAAGGGTTACAACAATGATACAAGTAAGCAAAGTAAAGGAATAAGAACACGACCGGTATCAATAATGCCACAATACCAATCTCAAGCTCAAACTTCATATTGTCTTTTCACCACACCCAAATTTATTCTCTATGCCCAAAGTTTGTGTGCTGAAAAAAGGAAGATTTACAAAAGTAACTTGGGAAAATCTGAAAAAAAATTAGCTACATTTGAGTTTATATCATCTTTACCTTATTTGAATGCATAGAATGTCGAAATCTATCATGAATCCTTCTTTTTAGCTACAAAAAGCATTCAAAACTGTAAGATTTGAGAATTTCAATTTTTTTTAAAATGAAGATTAGAAAGTGTAATGGATAGAATTGTAGAGAGAATGAAAGATTGTGAGAGTGAAGAGTTTGAAGAAGCATTTTTTTTTGTCAACATTGGGTTACAACTGGCCGGTCCATTAGCCAAGTTCTTGCATAGTATAGGCAGCGAGACTCGATCCCAAGATGTGTAAGTGTGTCTGCCTTTAGTGGATTTACGATCTGCCACTACACTAAAAGTCATTTGCATTTGAAGAAGCATTTAGAACTTGAAAATGGTAGTTGAAGAAGCATTTAAATTTTTTTTTTTGTAGTAATGACAGTTGAAATTTTTTGAAAAAAAATGACATTTTCATAAATGATTGAAATTTGATGAATATTTGTGTGTTTTTAAAAATGTTTTTATGTTATTCAAAAAATAAAACAAATATAATGGTATAACTGTAAATAATATAGTTTTTGAGGATAAAATAGAAAATATTAGGAAAAAGAAAAATGTAGGTTAATTTGATTTGTTAATTGAAGAATTCATTGGGTAAACCTTTAAGCTTGCACACCAGGTGCTTGCTAAGTGAATAATCGTAAGAAAGACAAATCTCTTTTGGAAATTTATTTAATCAATCGAACTTACTTTTTCGTGTTATTGTTTTTGGTTGAAATGGTTGCAGATGTATAGAATGATGATGTTATAGTCATGAGTAGAATCATGAAGCATCCGGTTATCGCTCTTTTGGATTCCGGCACTACGTTTAAAGAAATCCGGCAAATCCATGCCAAGCTTTTCGTCGATGGGACACTTAACGATAACCATCTCGTGGGTCAATTTGTTAAGGCAGTGGCATTGAGTGACCAAAAATACTTAGATTATGCAGAACAGATCCTTGATAGGTCTGATAAGCCTACATTGTTTGCTCTCAATTCCATGATCCGAGCTCATTGCAAGAGCCTTGTTCCAGAAAAAAGCTTTGATTATTATAGTAGGATACTCCGTTTGGGAAATGATCTTAAACCAGATAATTACACTGTTAATTTCTTGGTTCAGGCGTGTACGGGTTTAGGGATGCGTGAGATAGGGCTTCAAGTTCATGGTATGATCATCAGACGTGGTTTTGAGAATGACACGCATGTTCAAACCGGATTGATTTCTTTGTATGCAGAGCTTGGTTGTTTGGAATCTTGTCATAAGGTTTTTAATTCGGTTTCTTATCCGGATTTTGTGTGTCGGACAGCAATGGTCTCAGCTTGTGCGAGATGTGGAGATATTGCTTTTGCACGCAAGTTGTTTGAGGGAATGCCGGAAAAAGACCCGATTGCTTGGAATGCTATGATCTCGGGTTATGCTCAGGTTGGAGAATCAAGGGAAGCTCTAAACTTGTTTAATTTAATGCAGTTGGAAGGTGTGAAAGTCAATGGGGTTTCTATGATTTCGGTTTTATCGGCTTGCACTCAATTGGGAGCATTAGATCAAGGGAGATGGGCTCATGCTTACATAGAGAGAAACAAAATCAAAATCACTGTGAGGCTTGGTACTACGTTGGTTGACTTGTATGCAAAATGTGGTGATATGGACAAGGCTATGGAAGTTTTTTGGGGCATGGAAGAGAGGAATGTGTACACATGGAGTAGCGCCCTGAATGGGTTTGCTATGAATGGGTTTGGGGAGAAATGTCTCGAGCTTTTCTCCGTTATGAAACAAGAAGGTGTTACTCCAAACGCCGTGACGTTCGTTTCTGTTCTCAGAGGTTGCAGTGTGGTTGGTTTTGTAGAAGAAGGGCAAAGACATTTTGATTCGATGAGGAATGAGTTTGGGATAGAGCCTCAGCTCGATCATTATGGCTGCTTAGTTGATTTGTATGCTCGTGCAGGCCGCTTAGAAGATGCTCTGAGTATTATCCAGAAAATGCCCATGAAGCCTCATGCCGCTGTTTGGAGTTCTTTGCTCCACGCATCAAGAATGTACAAGAACCTTGAACTTGGTGTGCTTGCATCTAAAAATATGCTCGAGCTAGAGACTGCAAATCACGGAGCTTATGTCCTCTTATCAAATATATACGCAGATTCAGACAAGTGGGACAATGTTAGTCACGTTAGACAGTCGATGAAGTCTAGGGGAGTCAGAAAACAACCAGGGTGCAGTGTTATGGAGGTCAATGGAGAAGTCCATGAATTCTTTGTTGGGGATAAATCTCACCCGAGATACACTGAGATTGAGGCAGTTTGGAAGGAGATTTCGATGAAACTGAGACTTGCTGGCTATAAGGCAGACACAACCCCGGTTATGTTCGATATAGATGAAGAAGAGAAAGAGGATGCATTGTGTCTGCATAGCGAAAAGGCCGCCATTGCGTTTGGTATAATGAGTTTGAAAGAAGATGTTCCGATTAGGATTGTGAAGAACCTTCGAGTTTGTGGGGATTGTCATCAGGTTTCTATGATGATATCCAAGATTTTTGACAGAGAGATCATTGTTAGAGACAGAAACAGGTTCCACCATTTCAAAGATGGTCATTGTTCTTGTAATGGCTTTTGGTGATTCTAGTTTTGACCTTACATATTTACATCAAACTTCATTCACAGATTCATGGAATCATTTACAATCAAAACCACTCCAGCTCAATACTGAGTGAGACAAATTATTTCAGATAAACATATTATGTTGTTGTGTGAGTGTTTTGTCTTTATATATATAGTTTTGGTCAGAGTTACAGATATTCTGCAGTGGCATTTCAGTTGGAAGTGTCAATGTTGTGATTTGATAAGAGAAAGCTGACAATGAGAGATGGTCAAAGCAAATGTGTATTCATGTTCAAAGCATATATTTATGTATAGGTGGAGACCTAGTTTTGTTCAAGAACGATCTTCTTCTTCGTTGTATGATTATTCTAGTCGTTTAGATGCAAAGGTTTCAACGTTGATCGCTTCTGTAACCTCGTGTGTTTCTACTGATCTGTGCCGTTCACTTCATTGTAAAGTAGTGAAGACTGTGAGTTACAGCCATGGATTTATTGGGGACCAGCTCATTGCTTGCTACTTGAGATTGGGTCATGTTGTGTGTGCAGAGAAGTTGTTCGATGAAATGCCTAACAGAGATGTAGTCTCTTGGAACTCTTTGATATCTGGGTATTCAGGGAGAGGATATTTGGGAAAATGCTTTAAGGCATTTTCTAGGATGATGAGATCTGAGATGGGTTTTAGACCCAATGAAGTTACATTTTTGTCGATGATCTCGGCCTGTGTTAATGGGGAAAGTAGGGAAGAAGGACGTTGCGTTCATGGGTTGATGGTGAAATTTGGTGTATTTGATGAAGTGAAAGTTGTGAATGCTCTTATTAATTGGTATGGAAAGACTGGAGATTTGACTTCATCTTGCACATTGTTTGAGGATTTCAGAGTAAAGAATTTGGTTTCATGGAATACGATGATTGTGATTCACTTGCAAAACGGTTTAGCCCCAGAAGGTCTGACTTACTTCAACATGAGCAGAAGGGTTGGGCATCAGCCTGATCAAGGCACTGTTCTAGCTGTTCTTCACGTATGTGAAGCCATTGGAGCAGTGAAAGTGGCACAAGGAATTCACGGGCTGATCATGTTTTGTGGGTTCTATGCAAACAAGTGTATAACAACGGCGTTATTAGACTTGTATGCAAAACTTGGGAAGTTGGAGGATTCGTCTAGGGTCTTTCAGGAGATTGCTTCTCCAGATAACATGGCGTGGACCGCAATGCTTGCTGCTTATGCCACTCATGGGTATGGAAGGGACGCAATCAAGCATTTTGAGCTCATGGTTCACTATGGTATTACTCCTGATCATGTAACCTTCACTCACTTATTGAATGCTTGTAGTCACTCTGGTCTTGTAGAAGAAGGGAAACATTATTTCGAAGTAATGTCGCAGAGATACAGAATTGAGCCTAGGTTAGATCACTACTCGTGTATGGTTGATCTCATGGGTCGATCTGGCCTTCTTCAGGATGCTTATGAGTTGATCAAAGAGATGCCAATGGAGCCAAGTTCTGGTGTTTGGGGAGCTTTGCTTGGTGCTTGTCGGGTTTACGGGAATATCCAACTTGGTATTAAAGCCGCAGAGAGATTGTTTGAATTAGAACCTTCTGATGGTAGAAACTACATAATGCTCTCAAACATCTATTCAGCTTCTGGTCTATGGAAAGATGCTTCAAGGATAAGGAATCTGATGAAACAGAAAGGTCTTGTAAGAGCTTCAGGGTGTAGTTACATTGAACATGGTAATAAGATTCATAAGTTTGTTGTGGGAGATTGGTCTCATCCTGAATCAGAGAGGATACAGAAGAAGCTGAAAGAGATTAGGAAGAAGACGAAGAATGAACTTGGATTTAAATCAAAAACAGAGTTTGTATTACATGATGTTGATGAAGATGTGAAAGAGGAAATGATCAGTCAACATAGTGAAAAGATTGCAATGGCGTTTGGGCTTTTAGTAATTAGTCCAATGGAGCCAATAATCATAAGGAAGAATCTTAGAATTTGTGGAGATTGCCATGAAACAGCGAAAGCAATATCTTTGATTGAGAAAAGGAGATTCATCATTAGAGATTCTAAGAGGTTTCATCATTTCTTAGAAGGATCATGCTCTTGCAGAGATTATTGGTAGTTTTTCTCAATTTTATTATAGTGAAATAGAAGCACAATGTAACAAGAGAATGGAGAAATTATTAAACATTCAAATATTACCATAATACTTCCATGCTTTTACAAAGACACAAAACACATGATGATTTTTGATTTAAGAGAAAAAAGACACTGAACATAGTAATGAAAACGCAAAAGACATCAAAGTGAAAATACATAACTACTGTCCATACAGGAACTCATCATGCAGTTGTCGTCCTTGCCTGAGTCTGAGTCTCATGATGACCCCCCTTAGTAGTAGTATCATGGGCCTTTGAAGAGATATCATATTGTTTAACATCTTGGGCCTTATTCTGGACATGTTGGCCCATTTCTTTACCCTTTTGTCCAGCGTAGCCAACTACATCAGCCATTCTCCTCTTAGCATACTCCAATTGCTCAGGCACACTCCTCCTTCCACGTAGATAGTTCATGACCCATGAGATTGAGCTAAGACCCGTTAGACCAAACATTCCTGAGGCTAAGAAGCCAGTTGTAGCAAGCCCAATGGTTAGAGCCGCGGGGACTATAACCGGACTAAAGAGGAGGAAAAGTGGTATGGAGACCAGTAAACCAATGACCGACCCGGCTAAAAGTAAACCGGCTAAGGCAAGTAGTGAACCAACCAAAGGGACTCCAACCAAAAGGGACATAACCTTTAAAACAGTAAAACAAATACAGTTAAATTTAAACTATTAGAATCAGACTAGTCGTCGATACTATAAAAAAGATGATATAACTTATAAACAACAAACTCGTAATCAGACTAGTCGTGTTACCGGAAATCTTTCAGGTTAAGAAAAAAGACCCAAGACCCATTTTGTAATTTTGAATGCATAGAGAATAAGAAAACATTACATAACAAAAATGAAATGTAGAAACTAAAGATGTTACTTGGGTGGTAGATGGGCCGCTTTCAGGCATCATGCTCTTGTAACCACCGCCGTAGCCGCTGCCATAACCACCACCATAACCACCGCCGCCACCTTCTTGCTGAATATTAACTCGGCCGCCTTCATACGGCGACTGAAATTGTAAGTGCCTATCAGAACGGTCGACACGATGTGTATCTGCCATTATAAGATATTGAATGTGAAAATGTTTTACGTTTTGGTCTTCTTTTCATTGTAAGTTTGAGAAGGTTTATTTATAGAAGAAGTTTAAGTGATGAGAAGAGGACACCTAAGACGGTGAGATGTTAGAGTAGTAGAGGTGTGGCTTTGCATGATTTCCAAGTTTCAACATTTTTTCTTCTTTTCATTTTTGTTTATTTTTTATGTTTCAACGAGATTTAAAAGATGTTTTCGCTTTCTCCGCTGACACGAATTTAAAGCAAGACAAAAGAAAAAAAAAACTTAACCTATGCATGTACATACTTCAGTTCGAAGTTAAAATATATATTATTTAATTTCTCTTTCTTTAACTTAATTTTTTGAAATTCAATCTATTGTTTTTTTCCCTTATTTGTCGGATTTTCAATCTATTATGCATTACTCATAAGTCATAACTAAATAACATTACTCATAACAAAAAAAAACATGCATTCTCCTCGAGTGTTAAATGGTAGAAAATAATATAATTTCACATAATATTATTTGAGTTTTGGCTTTTTTCTTACCAACAATTATTTGAATTTTAGTTATATTAGTTATGAATCAGATTTTATTAATTTCTTTATTAACCTAAAAAATTATATATATATATATATAATACTTAAATTAAATACAAATTTACACTAATTTACCATATTAGAATTAACTACAAACATTTGTTAACTTTGCTAATTTAATACCCAAATTAGTCAACTATAATAGACTGTTAACAATCATCTCACTCCGTTAAAAAATTTTAACTTCGTTTAACCTGTTAATAACTGCCCCAAAATAGAATTTACATAGCAAAAATACACGACACAAATTTAATATTACGAACCTATTTTTAACTTTAAGACAATTTCTGCTCCGTTTTTACAGAATTATTAATTTTAAAATTTTAACCATTAAGTAGAGATTTATCCATAAATAATGTGGTCCATATGAAAAATTAGGAAGTGGAATTTCTAGTGCACTGTTCGGAATTGGTGAAGATGGTGGAGGAACCTTCCGTATGGTTCGCTTTTTTTCCTTATCTCACCAATTACTCACGTCTCAGAAGCTGTTTTGAGGTGGTTTTTTTGACCTCTTTCTCCTGTGAACTGAACTACAAGGCGGATTTTCTCGTTCGGTGAGTCCGAAAGCTTTCTAGGTGTGCAGCTATGGTGAACAATGTTCCTGATTCCTGGTCCTGCTTCTAATTTATTCGGGTTTCTTTTTTTTTTATATAGTTATGTTGAAAAAAAAAAAAATTAGGAAATGTTTAAAACTAGACTTCATGCTGCTTAGAACTTAGAAGATGGCACGTAGTTTATCTTTTAAATCATTTAACAACACAGCGTGACAATTGGGGTTGCTTCTTCAGAGAGAAACGTTAGGTTCGTCTTCCACATCTCAAAGATACATAAACGCGCAGAAAAGGAAAATAACTTCGAAGAGCCAAAAAGGTTATCGAAAAGCAACAAACTTTGAGTCACAAACCGTAAGTTTTCTTGTCCTGCAGATATAACTCAAATTTCAAAGAGTGACGTATACCATTTTAGTTTTCATGATTTCTTCTGGGTTTTAATTGCAAATTTGTGAGTGTTTGATCGAGTTGCTAACTTGATCTAATCCTGAATTTTCTAAACGTAGTTTTGTAATTTGTTTCAGTGTTATGGTTAGTGAATTTTGACTATGGTTTCAGAAGAATTTGGTTGACTCATCACGACTTTGATCCAAATTCTATAAGAAAAGTGAAATTAATTTATGGAATAAGATAAATTGGGGATTTTTCATATTTGTTAAGTAAGAATTCTATCTTTTTTTTTGGCTAAATCAGTTTCTTTCAGATAGAAAATCTGAAATTTTGTAATTGAAAACACTTCTCTCAAGTACTTTTGTTTGGCTCTTTCATTGACTCTCGTCTGTTTTACAGAATTAAGTAGTTTCCAATGGCAGCATTGGAGGAGCTAAAGAAGAAGCTTTCTCCATTGTTTGATGCTGAGAAGGGTTTTTCTTCATCCTCATCGTTAGACCCAAATGATTCATATCTAGTATGATTCTTGTGATTTCTAGTGAAGAAATTTTTTATTTTTTTTTTATGTTTTTCTGCTTTCTGTTTGGTTAAAATATCTTCTTCTTTTTGTTGTTTGTGAAGTTATCAGATGGTGGAACTGTTAATTTACTTAGTAGATCATATGGAGTTTATAACTTTAACGAGCTGGGATTACAAAAATGTACATCTTCTCATGTGGATGAGTCCGAAAGTTGTGAGACAACGTACAAATGTGCTTCCCATGAAATGCGAGTTTTTGGAGCTATAGGAAGTGGAGCAAGCAGTGTTGTTCAACGAGCTATTCATATTCCGAATCATAGAATTCTAGCTTTGAAGAAAATTAATATCTTCGAAAGGGTAATGTAAATACAGATTCATTATCTCTTTCTTTGATTTGAGAAAATGAGATTTCATTTTGTATGTTTGTTTAATATATCTACTCATTTGTTGGAACAGGAAAAAAGACAGCAACTCCTTACAGAGATACGGACATTGTGTGAAGCTCCTTGTCATGAAGGACTTGTGGATTTTCACGGAGCATTTTATAGTCCAGACTCCGGACAAATCAGCATAGCTCTAGAATACATGGATGGAGGATCTCTTGCAGATATCTTAAAAGTAACAAAGAAGATACCTGAGCCGGTTCTTTCATCAATGTTTCACAAACTTTTGCAAGTAAAAATACTTAACTCTCCATGACGCAATATTATGTGTTGTGTTAAGCGTAATAAATTCATTCTTGGTACAATGATTTCGTTTTAAGGGGTTGAGCTACTTGCATGGAGTGAGACATCTTGTCCATAGAGACATTAAACCTGCAAATTTGCTTATAAATCTCAAAGGGGAACCAAAGATAACTGATTTTGGCATAAGTGCTGGCCTCGAGAACTCAATGGCTATGGTTAGTGATGAAAGCTCACTCTTTAACCCTGTAGATCCAATCATTCTTCAGGAGTTTCAACTGATATTATCTGAAAATGGTGGTTGTACAGTGTGCTACTTTTGTTGGAACTGTCACCTACATGTCACCGGAGCGGATCAGGAATGACAGTTATTCTTATCCAGCTGATATATGGAGCCTTGGTCTCGCACTTTTGGAATGTGGCACTGGCGAGTTTCCGTATATAGCTAATGAAGGGCCTGTTAATCTTATGTTGCAGGTTAATCAACTTGTCCCAAACCTTTTTTTTCGGTATACTATATTATAATTTTCACTAAATTTTTGTTTTTTGTGTTATGCGATTGGAAGATCTTGGAGGATCCATCACCAACACCATCAAAACAAGAATTTTCGCAAGAGTTCTGTTCCTTTATTGATGCTTGCCTTCAGAAAGATCCAGATGCTAGACCAACAGCTGACCAGGTTGGTAAATGGAAATGCCATACTTTAACAAGTTCAGAACCATTCAAAATAATTCTATGTTTAGAGAAATTTTTTGTTACAAGTGTGGTACTTTTCTTGGTATTCGTCTCTTTTAAAGCAAGATTTGGTTTAAAGATTTGTTTTTCTTTGTTAGTCTGTTTTGAAGCAATATGTTGTTAGATGTTTCATGCTTTTCGTTGTATATGTTTGTTATTTCCTCGAAGTTTGTGTTCTGTCCTAATCAGAACATTATGATTCTCTGAAACTAAGATTCAGTTCTGATGATGTTTCTTCTGTTTCTTGAACAGCTTCTATCACACCCTTTTATTACAAAACACGAGAAGACAAAAGTAGATTTGGCGACTTTCGTTCAAAGCATCTTTGATCCAACTCAGAGATTAAAAGATTTAGCTGATGTAAGTATATGATGGTTTAATACTTTGCTTAGTAAGAAAATACGAAAAACTTAACATCAATTATCTTTTTGGATTTTTTCAGATGCTCACCATACATTATTACTCCCTCTTTGATGGATTTGATGATCTTTGGCACCACACTAAATCGCTCTACACTGAAACTTCAGTTTTCAGGTAACTATATCCCATTCTTTTCAAAGGGTGGATGTATTGGGTATAAGGGTCGGGAATAGATAATTCGGACATTATAAGACATGAAATTTGGCTAACATGTTTGAGTACCTGTAAATCTCTGTTGGAACTTTCAATAATTCGGATAAGGGTCATATTTTGATTGGATCATTATTGTAAATGTGGTTCTTTTTCGGAATGTGTAACCTGGATAAGAAGATAATTTTCCATTAACGTTTTCAAATTTCCTCTCTTTTTCAGTTTCTCAGGGAAACAGCACACAGGACCTACCACAATCTTCGCAGCATTATCAGATATTCGTAACACATTAGCAGGAGATTTACCGAGTGAGAAACTCGTTCATGTAGTTGAGAAGCTTCATTGCAAGCCACACGGCAATGGTGGGGTCATGATTCGTGCCATGGGGTCTTTTATTGTTGGAAATCAGTTTCTGATTTGTGGTGATGGAGTTCAAGCAGAAGGGCTTCCTAGTTTTAAAGATCTCAGGATTGATATCGGAAGCAGACGTGTGGGTCGATTTCAAGAACAGTTTGTCGTTGAACCTGGTAATCTTATTGGAAAGTCTTATATATCTAAACAAGAGCTTTATATTACAAACTTGGATTAGAAGAAAAAGAGAAAAACACACATGAGAAAAATGCTTCACTTCTTTTGTCTTTCTGTAAATTGTAATTTTAACTTGTTATCTACTAATTTATGACTGATATTTGTCCTAATCCTTATCTTTAGAGTTTTAGATGCATAATTATTCGAAAACAATGTGATTATCCAAAACAAATCCCACAAAACTTTGTAATAATCACAAAAGCCAAAAGAAAAACACCCAATATAGTAACCAACCAACCCATTCTGCAATTTATCGAAAATGTGAAAAAGAAAAAAACCCACAAACGAATCTGTAATATTCACAAAAACCAATCAAAATAATAAACAAACCAAAAGAAAACATAATAAAGTATGTTCTGTTCTTTCATTGTGGTGATGAAGGCTTTGTTGTGTGAGAAGATTTACCAGTGAGTACTTTCTTCACCTTGGAAATTGAATGCTTTACCTTTGAACCAACTCCAGAGAGAATGCCTTGTGATTTCTTTTGAGTTTTGATAATGCTTACTGTATCTTTAGTTTCAACCATCACTAAAGAATCTGGACTTGTTTTATCATCTCTACTATGTTCATGATCTCCATCATCTTCTTCTTCTTGCTCTGCTTTAGGCTCTTCTTCGCTATGCAGTTCTCTTGTTGCATCTTCAGTCTTATCTGTTCCTTTCACTTTGTGGATGAGCTCCGATAGCGATTTCCTTGCAGGTTCTTTCAATGTTGGTTCAGATTCTTTTACTTCTGAAAACAAATCTTTGGTGTTCTCAGATTCTCCTTCTTTTTGGTGTACTTCTTCTGCAATCTTTGGAACTTCATCAGCTATATTCCTTTCCTGCTGGTTTGGAACTTCATCCTTTTCCTGCAAAAGAGAAAGAAAAAACAATGAGCTTCCTTCTACTTGTAGGACTTTTGAATTTGAAAGAATCTGTGTCCATTACTTATGCAAAAAGCAGGATTATGAGACCATAGTAGCTTTTACCTCTGATTTGTCTTGTGTTTTGCTGACAGAAGACAAGGTTTTGATATCTTGAATCTCAGGTTGTATTTTGGCGTTTGTGTTCTTCATATTGTTGATACATTCCTGATTTGTTTCCTTCTGCAATAAAAATACATGGTTTCTTCAATTTTAGATGATTATGAAAAAGAAAAACAGAAATACTTCAGTATAATGTTCAATTTCATACCTCTTCTTCTTTGATCTCTTCCTTAACAGTTGCTGTATGCTTACTTTCCTCTTGACTAATCTCTTTTATTGCTTCACAATCAATCTTTTCAGATGTGTTGTTCTTCTGCATTGCCAATAATATAACATTAAAAGCTTTTATTAGCAACAAAGATAATTAGTGGAACAACAATAACTAGATATGTTTATTTCACTTAAATATTACCTCTTCTACAGAAACTTCATGTTTGATTGCATCCTCCAACTCTGTCTTTACATCTTCAACCTCCCTCTTCTCCTTGATTAAGCTGGTTTCTTCCTTTAGTGGCAAAACTGAATCATGGCCATTACCTTGTATTTCATTATGAAGAACTTCTGGTTGAACATTTCTACCAATATCTTCCTGGACATCTGTGAGATCAGTCGACTTCTCTTGTTCAGATGTCTCTTTAACTGTCACAGGAGCTTCAGAATCCTTGTGCTGATCTTGCACTTGCATATCTTCATTTGCTGTCAAAGCATTAGCATTTTCATCCTCTTGTGCCTTCTTGACTTCAAATGAAAATTCTTCAACCTGATTGGGAGTTTGATGAGAATGAATGAGTTCACTTGCTTTCTGTACTGGAAGATCTCGATCAGAAAGTTCTGCTACTGCTTCCGGGTTACTGTTCTCTTTGAAATTATCTAGTACTATTGTTGATGGAACCTGAATATGTTCGCCTACTGTTTCTTTTGTGGGAGATTTATCAGTACTAAGCTCTTCACTTTGATTCATTGGTGCTTGTTCCGTTTGAAAATCCTTATCATTGTTGCTCTTCGTATCATCTGATATCGCTTGAGTTTCAGCGTGTTCTTCATTCGATTCATGCTCAATTTCACTAGCTTCCTTTATAACACTCATTGCATCTGTAATTGTCTTCTCTGATGTTACTACCACGTTGATTTCTTCTACATTCCCCAACACACTGTGAGGTTCTTCCTTCCTTACTACTTCCGGTGTCGAGACATCATTACAAACTTTAAGCTCACTCACATCTTCTTTATCCTTTTTCACTTCTGATGAAAATGTTTCTCCAATATCCCTTGTGGAAGGAATTCCCCCAAGCTTCTCATCTTGTACTTCCTCATTCTTGTTTTCCTCTTTGATATCAACAATTTGATCTCCTTCTTTAGCAGTTTCATGAGTCTCTGCCGCCTTCTGCTCCTTAGAGGTTTCAAAATCTTCGGGATGCTCTTCTTGTAGAATTATCTTCTCTGATGTTGAATCATTGACATCTTGTTGTGGCTCCTGTACTTCTTGCTTTTCAGTAACAATCACATGCTCTAGCTCGTCAGAAGGCAAGGGAGATGGAACCACAATTTTCTCACCAGGTAACACTTCTGTAAGTGACCGATCAGCCAGAGATTCTTCAATCTCCTTAGGTTCTTCTTGTAATTTCTCTTCGACATTGAGTTCAAACTCTTTGCTTATACCATCTTGTACCATTACCTCTTCTTTATGTTCCTCTTCGGCATCACTTTTCTTTTGTTCTTGATCTGCAGACTCTAATATCATGTTTTCTCCCAATGATGCAGAATCATTGACATCTCGTTGTGGCTCATGTACTTCTTGCTTTTCAGCAGAAATCACATGCTCTAGATGAGATGGCAATGGAGATGGTGGAATTAAAATTTTCTCACCAGGTAACACTTCTGTAAGTGGCCGATCAGCTGTAATTTCTTCCTTACACTCTGCAATCTCCCTAGTTTCTTCTTGTAGTTTCTCCACCACATTGACTTCAAACTCTTTGCTTATTTCATCTTGTACCTTTACCTCATCTTTATGTTCCTCTTCAGCATCACCTTTCTTTTGGTCTTGATCTGCAGACTCTAATATCATCTTTTCTCCCAGTGATGCAGAATCATTGACATCTTGTTGTGGTTGGCATTGTTCTTGCTTCTCAGAAGAAATCACATGCTCTAGCTTCTCAGAAGGCAAGGGCGATGATGGAATCAGAATTTTCTCACCAGGTAACACTTCTGTAAGTGACCGATCAGCTAAAATTTCTTCCTTACACTCTGAAATTTCCTTGGTTTCTTCCTGTAATTTCTCCACCACATTGAATTCAAACTCTCTGCTTATGCTATCTTGTACCTTTACCTCTTCTTTATGTTCCTCTTTAGCATCACCTTTCTTTTGTTCTTGATCTGCAGACTCTGATACAAACTTTTCTCCCATTGATGTAGAATCATTGATTGCTCTTTCAGTCTCCAATGTAGTTTGGAGTTCTGTCAAGATTTGAACAACTGGAAGGGTTGAGCTAGTCTCATCTCCATGCTCTGTGTCCACTGTTGAATAATCTGGATTACCGTTTGTTAACTCAACCACTTCAATATCCGTTTTCTTTGTATCTTCATCTTCTACCTTGGGGAGTTTAGTTGAAGTCTCAACTTGATCATCTGATTTTTCTGCTCCTTCCGCTTCTGGTTCTTTTAGTTTTGTTTCTTCTACCTTCTCTTCTGTTTGTGCAGAATCATGCTCTTTCTCGTGTGTGTCACCTACACAGTTTCCTTCTTGTGGAGTCACTAGTTCGTCTTTCCCAGAAGCCGATATAGAAACTGGAGCTTCACTGAATGATTCTCTTTGAAAAGTTTCAGTAAAGTGAGTTTCTTCAGTGTCTACCTTGTGTGTTTCCTTTGTTTCTTCATCAGAAAATTCCTCAACTTGCTTTGAAGTCTGATCATTCTTATCTGAAACTAAGGACGGAATCTGATCCACTAGTGATGTTTCAACTGGAACAATCTGATCAACTGCAACTTGTACCTTGTGTACTTCTTTGCTTTCTTCTTCATGGACCTCCTCAACCTGCTTTGGAGTTTGATCCTCCAGTCCTGAAGCTAAATCAGAGGATAGGGTCTGATATTCTTGTGATGTTTTAACTGGAAGACTCTGATCACTCGAAGCTTCTATTGCTTTGGCAGTCTCAGGAATATATTGGCTCATCTCTTCTTTTGACTTCTCTAGATTTGGAGCTTCAGGGTTCCCAATGTCTCCTTGTTCAATGCACGCATTTTCTGAAGTCTTTAAGGTGGTTGAAGTGTCTAAAGCCACTGTTGCCTCTTTTTCATTTATGTCTTCATCTCCTTTCTTTGCCTCTGTAATCTGAGTTTCAGTTTCATTTTTCTCCAAGATTATTGACGAAGTTGGTGTCTCAACATCATCATTCCGTATTTTATCTTCAGGTTCTTTCGGTTTCGTGTCTCCCACACTGTCTTCTGTTTCCTCAGAAACAGGTAGTACCTCTTGTGTGCCCTTTGTTTCTGTAATGTCATCTGCAGAATTATCTTCTTGTGGAATCACTTGCTCGTCCTCCTTAGAAGCCAACATGGAAACTTGAGTTTCATCAGACGATTCTCTTGGAATAATCTCTGTAGGGTGGACTTTTTCAGCTTGTAACTTGTGTATTTCCTTTGTTTCTTCTTCATGAAACTCTTCAACTTCCTTTGCAGTCTGGTCATTTAGACCTGAAACTAAATCAGAGGATGGAGTCTGATGTGCTTGTGATGTTTCAACTGGCAAAATCAGATCACCTGTAGCTTCTACCTTGTGTTCCTCCTTTGTTTCTTCCTTACAGATCTCCTCAACCTGCTTTGGAGTTTGGTCTTCATGTTCTGACACTAATTCATAAGAAGAAGTATTATCTGCCAGTGGTGTTTCAATGGGAAGAGTGTGATCACTTGCAGCTTCTATAACTTCGGTGATCTCAGAAATCTCCTGGATCTTGTCTTCTTTTGACGCATCTAGAATTGAGGCCTTTGAGGGCCGCACCATTGTCTCTTCATCTCCTTCCTTTGCATTTGCAGTAAGATTTTCATTACCATTTTCCTCTGATAACACTGGTAAGGTTGAAGAATCAATATGTTCATCCAGTTTATCATCTTCTGTTTCAACTTCTTTTTCTGTTGAAACAACCTTCTTCTGCTCATCTAATGGTAATGCAACGGATGGAATCTGAATTTCTTCATTAGAATCTTTGATTTCCTTGATCTCATCAACGGAGGGAAGACTCAGATGCGTTGTCTCAGCATTTTCAAATCTTTTCTCGCTAACATCTCCTGTCTCCTTCACATTTTCGTCACCTGTCTTCTTGGAAACAGTTTCATGTTCTTGCTCCTCTGAAGATAATGGCAATGAACTGCGAGGTTCTACAGTTTCAACAGTCTCAAAACTTTTCTGGATCTTTTCTGCTACTTGTTCTTCCTCATGTACTTCTTTGTCTCCAATATTTTCAGCTTCAACAACGGTCTCACCTTCCCGTTCTTCTGAAGGTGAAGTAGATGAAACTTGTAAAACTTCATCAGATGTTTCTCCCATAAGACTCTCTTGGTCATAAGAAACTTCTTCCTTTGTTGGTTCATGCTTCTCTATTTGCTCTTTCTGCAGCTTTATTTTGCTTTCTTGCTCATTTGACAGGCCTGATTCTTCTTCCTGGGGATTTTCCTCAAGATCCCTACTTTCTGTTACTGAAACGGTCTCTTGTTCTGTCTTTAATCTGTATTGACCTTCCTCTGGACCATCTTCTTTTGGTTCTTCTTTTATCTTCTCATCTATGGTTTTGCTTGTTTCCTCTGATAGCTCTGAAGGAGATTCAAGAGATGGCTTCTGCACCGAAACAGCAACAAGCCCTGGCTCCTGGCTTTTTATCTTGGAGACTAGAAATGAATCAGGTTGGTTGTCTTGAAACTTTTTTGATTCTTCAGATGATACATCAAGCAGATCCTCTTGCTTCACCTCAGTGCTTTCATCTTCAATGATTTCATTAGATATGACCTTAACAGACTCTTCTCCTGCCTGACTTTCATCTTCTATCTCCGAGCTACAAGGTTTGGTATGTTCACCATATTCTTCTGCTTGAACAACAACTTGATCGGAAGGTCTCACCTGTTGATCAAAATGAAACAAATATTCAAGAAATGGAGAAAATCACATGGGAAAAGGTAAACAACTTTCCATTGTAATATATGAAAGAAACACCAGAATCAGTGGTTTGTAAAGTAAGTTGAGCTAGCTTAATATTCACAGAAGTACATTTGGCCTAATTAATGTAATAAACTCTTATCATTCAGTACTTTCAGGTTTTTGTAGTGTACATAGTATCTTAGTTCTAACCTTATCATCACAAAGAATCATCACACAGAAAATTAATATCTACAGAAATTATATCTTTACCTCATCAGACAAAATGACTGTTTGTGCAGTCTCTGTTACCTCTTTTTCGTTATCCTCTTTTACATCCGAACTTGGTTTTGTGTCTTCTTTTGCCTCTACAGCCTCAGTTTCAAGGGTCTCACACTGTGGTATGTCTCTCCCCAGCACAAGTTCAGGTTCCTCTTTATCCTTTGAGCCTTCATCTACCTCTTCCTTAAGTTCTGATGGGGCTTTTGATTCAGTGTCCTCTCCTTGTATTTTTGGCGTTTCAGTTACCCTAGAACTTTCTTGCATCTGCACAGGAAGGGATAAATTATGTTAATGAAGTTTTCTGAATGCTTTGGTAAAATATGATTTATAGCTTTGAGGAATTACGACAAACCTCTTCTATTTTTGGGGCTTGGTCCTCTTCCTTTTCTCTGTCCACAGTTACTTCGTGTGAGATTTGCTCTGCATCGTCTGAGCTTTTTATTTCTTCTACTGGTTCTGCATTCTTCTCCTGATGATCATCTCCCTTCAAGCTTTTAGATTCATGAGCTGTTGTTTCTTCATTACTAACACTCTTGTCGTCTTCTAAAACTTTTTTCACAGTCTCTATGTCCTCTTTCTCTACAGCATTCATCATCGGTTCTGCCTCCATCGTCATCTCTGTCGCTGCTTCTTCTTCTTTTGTTACTTCAAGAAGTACTCCTTTTGTAACATCTTGTAGTGATTCATCATTTGTGGCAGTGTCTTTTTCTGTAGCTTCTGCGCTATGCGACACACTTGTTTCATTAACAATGTTCTCACTTTTCTTAGAGATGTCCTCTTTCTGTTCATCTCTTGAGCATGCCTCTTTGACTTCTTCCTCAGGCTGAGACTGATCCTTAGAGCATATTTCAGCTAAAGAGGAACCAATATCTCTTGTCTGCTCTGGATGGACAACTGTAGTGTCTTTTGTCTCAGAGAATTCCTCTTGTCTCTCATGTCCATTGGTTGCATTTTCACTTTTTATTTCGATCATTGGTTCGTCCTCCTTCACTTTTTCGTTTTCAATCTTCTCAGAAACAGTCACATGTTCTTGCTCCTCTGAAGATGATGGCAATGAAGTCTGAGATTCAACTGTTTCAACAGTCTCAAGACTTTTCTGGATCGTGTCTGCCGCTTGTTCTTCCTCATTCTCTTTTATGTTTTCAACCTTTTCAGCTTCAACAACGGTCTCACCTTCCATTTCCTTTAAAGGTGATGTAGATGAAACTTCTATAACTTCATCAGATTTAAGTTCTCCATTTGTTGGTTTATGCGTATCCAACTTTGTTTCTTCTTTCTGCTCATTAGGTTGGGATGATTCTTCTTGCAGAGGAGACAGATCGGTCACATTCCTTTCTTCTTGGAATGTTTCTCCAAGCTCATTAATCTTTGGTACTGAAACTGTCTCTTCTTTGGTCTCTGAACCACAGGAAACTTTCTCTGGACCATCTTGATGCACTGTTACTTCTTCTTCCGGTTTTTGTTCGATTTGCTCATCTAAGATTTTGCTTGTTTCCTGTGGTAATTCAGAAGGAGGCTCAAGAGATGGCTTCTGAATCTGCTCAACGGATTCTACATTTGGAAGAACAACCACCTTTGCAACTAGGCTTTCTTCGGTTTCATTGGTTCTGTTTCCATTAATTTGCACAGCCTCTGCTCCATTCGACTCTAGGCCTCTTTGTTCCTCCACAATCTGAGTTCCATTTACAATAGCTGTTTCAGATTCTTTGTCTTGACACTTCTCTGATTCTGTATATGGTACATCAGGAAGATCATCATGCTTCTCATAAGTACTGTTTTCTTGAACAGTCTCCTTAGATTCTTCTCTTCCACGGTTCTCATCTTTGATCTCCAAGCTACAAGGTTCGGTATGTTCAGAAGATCTCACCTGCTGATTGAAAGAAACAAGATCTTAAGGCATGCAGAGAATTCAAAGACAACACATGCAAAAAAGGTAAATAACTTTCTATGAATTGATATGAAAGAAACTAACAGAATCAGTAACTGTGTAGAGTAAAACTTGAGCTAGCTCTATAGTGACAAAAGTAGTTTGGCCTTAACTAATGCAAATAAACTCATGCCATTCATTATGAACTTCAAAATTTGCAGATCTCCTAATATCATTATAAATATCACACACACAAAGATTATAAAATGAGAGAATCAATATCTATGCAGATCATATCATTACCTCATCAGACGAAATGACAGTCTTTACTGTCTCTGTTTCCTCTGTTTCTTTATCCTCTTTCAGATCCAGACTTGATTTTATGTCTTCTTTTATCTCTACAGCCTCAGCTTCAAGGGTCTCACACTGTGGTATATCTCTCTCCAACACATGTTCATGTTCCACTGTGTCCTTTGAGCTTTGATTTACCTCTTCCTTAAGATCTAGTGGGGCTTTCGATTCAATATCCTTTTCCTGTATTGTTGGCGTTTCGACTACGCTAGAAATTTGTTGCACCTGCAACAAAAGATAGATATAATGTTAATACAGTTTTCTGGAAACATGATCTGCTCAAATCAGTTCTTTGAATTTGAGAATTTAAGACAAAAACCTCTTCTGTGTTTGGCGTTATGTCCACTTCACGTGAGGTTTGCTCTGCATCTTCTGAGTTTTTTACTGCTTCTACTCGTTCTGCATTCTCCTTCAATCTTTCAGATTCTTCATTATTAAAAATATCAGAGTCTTCTTTAACAGTGTTTACAGTCTCTGCGTCCACTTCCTCTATTGCATTCAGCTTTGGTTCTTCATCTACTTTCCTCTCATCCTTGTTTTGTTCTTTTTCCTCTTCAAGAAGAACTCTTTTTGAAGTCTCAATTTCATGTTGTGTTTCACCATTTGTCGCAGTTTCTTCCTCCGGAACTGTTTCATTCACACCGTTCCTCGAGATTTCTTCTACTGAAATCTCTTCACTGTTCTCAGCCTCAGTTCCATTAACAGATGCCTCAACAATTTCTACTTCTCTTTCTTCTTTTACTTCATCAGTCTTTATCAGTACCTCTTCATGAGCCTGCAATAGAGTACGGTTTCTTAGTTCCAAGCATGGAACAAACAAAAGAGCAAACATAAATGAAAAAACATATTGAGTTGTAGCTCTTCTCTATGTCCTTTAAACGAATTATACCTTAGAGACAAGACCAGTCTCCTCCTCTTGTTCTGATGAGTGTTTTGTATGTGTTTGATCTTCTTCTATTAGTGGCTTTTCAACACTTACCTGAACAAAACCAGAAAAAATTTCAGTCTCTATCTCAGTAAATTTGGATCATCTCTCATGTTTAAACTTGAAGGAACATAAAACACATACCACTTCTTGTTTTTGGGTAATCTCGTCTTCTATCTTCTTTTCTAAAGTCACATCTTCTACAACTTTGCTTTTGTTGAAGCTTTCAGGTTCATGAAGAAAAACAGAACCTTGTTCATCTCTTTCTGTCTCTTTAACGATATTACTGTCTTCTTCTACAACTGAAACAGTCTTCATCACTTCTCCTTTCTCAAGTACTGATCCTTTGGTTTCTTTATTCCCTGATCATATATAAAAACAGTATTGAGTAACACAAATTTCATGGTTTTGAAAACATTCTGAATGTGTGTGGCAGTTTCTTCCTCCATACCTGATCCATTTACAACCTTCGAAACTTTTTCTTCTCCTGCAATAATATTATCTCTGCAGTCACGACTTGTGATATCACCATCAAGAACAGTACTCAGTTTTACCTTCTCTACTCCTTCCATTGATGGGTGATTAACTACTACTCCTGCAGGAGCTTCTTCAACATATGTCTGTGTATAATAAACATGTTAGTATCTCAAAACTTTAATCTCATCGATCCCATACAGAGCCTTAACCCAAAATTCTGAAACAAAACTTGAAACTTATCTACCTCCAGATGCAAGTTTCAGACATACAAGTATATTTGAATCTTTGGATAAAAGGTGGTTCTAAGATACAGAATCTGTAGCTAGAAAAGTAAAACAGACTGATGAAATCTAATTTTCAAGATCTCTAGTATAAGTTTAAACTTTTTAATCACAAGATTGCAAAAGGAGGAAAAAAAAAGTATATTAAAAAACATACTTTTTCATTTACGATTAAACTAAGCAATCTAGTTTACTTACAAAACTGATAAAGAATGATAAAATTCTCTGAAATTATGGAGAGATCTTATGTATCATAATCATCAATTCATCATCATAATCATACCTGAGTAGAGACTGGTTCATGGATGGTGACAAGTCCAGTTTCCATCTTTCATGCAGAGAAAAGACTCAGAGTCTTTGACAGAAGCAATAATTTGGAGGTTTTAGGGTTTGAATAGTTGATTTCTCTGCAAGAAAGCTAGTGTAAGTACTAATTCTGAAGCAGCCAGATCATTAGATAGATATAAAAATTAAGAATCATATGATCACTTGACTTAAAAAAAAGATTTGAAGTCAGTGAGATGACAGATAGATGAAGAATAGTGACAAATCTGAGCACATTTGGTCGATTGGGTTGGCTGAGTTGGCTTTTAGATTAATTCTTTTTTTGTGGGCCTTTTGAAATTGATCATTCCACATGCAATTGGTAGGATCCTCATTTCCAGCTTTATTATTCTCTTAAGAGGCAATCACCATAAATAGAACCAAATCATTAAATTATATTTGTTTGAATAGTTGTTACACTGTATTTTAGGACAAAATGCAAAGACATTTATGGAGAAATAATTTTATGGAAAAATGTTATCGTAACTAGCATACAAGCTATCTCAATTTTACTCTCTTTTGTTTAATATCATAATAGAAAATTCTTATAATTTTTTTTTTAATAAAATTCGCGTTCCATTTCATTAAAATTGAATATATAAGCCCCTATAATTACATATTATATCCCTTATTAAAATTGATACATAATATATATATATATATATTATGGTTGCATGATTAACCGTAAAATATTTACAGTTTGATAAATATTTTGAATAATTAATAATTTAGGTATAGTATAACTAAATATGCACATATAAATACTTGGAGTTACTTACAAATATCCAAAATATGAATACACTTGTTAAAATATTTGAATCAAATACAATAAAACGAAATCAATAGTCTGATTTAACATGTTGTATATTCAGAATCTTACAGGTAACCTTTTGACAACACAAAAAACTGATATTCTATGGTATAAGTAAAGATTTGTCTCCACAACAGTCAAAACAATAGTTAGAAAATTGATTTCGAGGTTAATTAGTCTAAATGCAATCAAATCAAAGTTAGACCATTAAGTTCTAGATAAATATTTCTAGATGGTGATAAAAATTAGAATGGTAATAATCATGTTTTGTTCTTTCTTTTTCTTTTCTTTTTGTAAAATGATAATGTTTTCTTTTCGAAAAGAAACTTGTAAGGTAGCAAATAATAATCAATTAAATCACATCATCATCATTGAAAACAAGCGTTAGTGGAATTTTCTGCAAAAATGTTAATAAGACATCGATCGTCGATTTCAATATTTTTAAAAAAGTTGGCCGCCATTACATGGACCGACCCCATCATTTCCCAACTTGTATAATATATGCTTTCTCCACTTTTAATAATATATCTTAATTCACTAATATATATTATTCATCAATTCTTTCACGGTTCATACATAAATTTAACATGTACCTAATAGTTTAAAATATGAACAAGGAACTGATAATATGTTAGTAATTTTAATGTATACCATACATATACTACATTCAATTATACTTATAACATATATTGCATGGAAACAGAAACAGGTATATGTGGAATCACATCGTATAGAAACAAAGACAAAATGATATTATCAATCATTATTTATAGATAGGAATATTTCTTATTATATCAAATTTTATTTTGATTAACCAGCTAATCCAAATATATAATATTTATGATTTATTAAATTAATTATCTGGAATTTAAATACATAAAATAGAGAGTTGTTTTTATTTGATAGATACTTAAATTTCAAGTACATAAAATAACTTCTATGTAAAGAACTATAAAAAGACACTAAGGTTACAGTTTCTCTAAAATAATGAAAAACTACAACAACCACTTTCAGATTTTGATATCAGATTTTTAGCCAACAGGAAAAAAATACACTACATTATGCCTGCATTTTTTATTTTGAGTTTTTTCAAAACAGTTTTTATAAAATCGAATGGTTTTTGATAAAGTTTTATTTCTTATAATCATCATTCATTGCAAAAGACAAAACTATATTTTAAAAGTTCTAAATAATTGTCAGATTTTGGATAGTCCAGAAGTGAGGGTAGTAATTAGAGATCTAATTACTAGTGTGAATAAAATTCAATTTAAATATTGTTTTATAATTTTATTCGTCCAAAATTATTCATCTCTCATTTCATAAAACTTTTTAAAAGACATATTTTTATCAAACAAAAATGTTTTATAAATCAAGGTGTTCTTGTACACTTGTATACAAAACTAATTTAGCCAAGTTCTTTATCCAAATTTATAGTTTTGCGGCTTTTCGATTTCTATAGTTTTCATTTTAACAGACTAAAATGGAATATCTGGCTTATTTTTGGATTGGTGCAATCATACAATTTGGTTAGTCTAAAGAATGTTGATTTTTAAAGCAACTATATTTGTCATTTTGTGTTTGTTTGGTCAGTACCTTGTTATTATTTTAACAAAAGCAATGACACCATAATTATATGTGATATTTTTGTTTTTGGCAACGCACCTATATTATTTATTTTCATTGTAAGGTTTTTTTCCTATAAACAATTAAACTAATACAATAATTTACAGCTGGTCCAGCAAAACTAATACTCCCATCTTTTCATAATATATGATGTTTAAGTAAATATACTATAATTAAGAAAACTTATAAAATTACTTAAACTATCTTTATATTGTAATTATTGTTAATTCATATGAATAAGTACTACGGTTAAACGTAAAATTTTTGTGTTGGAAACCTAAAACATTATATATTTTGTAACAAAAAATTAAAGTTAAAATATTATTTATTTTGAAACTAAGGGAGTACATATCTTAAAAATTAGTAAATTAATATATTCACATATAGTTATTTTAAATAGTAACAAATACATTCGATATATTTCTAAATAAATGAATTGAAAGTAAAAATATTATCCAATACAACTTTTTAATAGTTAGATTAACAAAATCAGATCTATAGTCTAAATTTTGAACTCTCTTATACGATTTATATTACTACCTAGAATCAGACTTAAATAGACCAAAATAATTTTAATTAATATATATATATATATATATATTTGAATATAACTTTGATGTTCTAAATACTGTTACCAATATAGATATCCACTATTATCTTGTATTTTATCCAAAATGAACGTATTCATGTATCATTTTGTATTGAGAAAATTGGTAAATTTAAGTGAACTCAACTGACTTTATGTTCTTAATTTTTTGTAGTGTTTTCTTGGTTAAGGAATCAACAAATCCTGATTTATAGTTTAAAATACTCTAAACTTCTAACAATACTATACGAAGCAAACAAGATTATATGAAATCAAACTCTAATAAAGAAAATAACATATATTGAAGATGCATGGATTCGAGGTCAAAGACTATGAAGACTAATGGCTATATGGACATAAGTGGCTATTTGAAAACAAGTGGCTATATGAAGACAAGTGGATGTGTGAAGACAAGTAGCTGTGTGGAGACAAATGGCTGTCTGGAGACAAGTAGGTAATACACAAATCACTTTGCTGAGCTGGACGAGGAACAAATCAGCAAAATGTTAAGTTGCCTTTTTGAAGAAAAGTCAATTTGTTGTTGTGAAGAAAAGAAAATATTCCTTATCGAGATAATTTCCATTTGGGGAGATTTGGAAGATTCTAACTATGCTGGACGGAGACTTGCTGGTCAAGGTTACAAGAAACAATAGATCGCTGTCAAGCAGAAATGAAAACTTGACATATCTTGTAAGTTTCCATTTCGGAGAGATTTAGGTGATTCTAGGGTTTGTTGTAGGCCTTATAAAGAGGGTTGGTGTGGCCGCCTAACACTCTAGATATATTGGGGGAGAGATTTAGATTAAGGTTCATAGGGAAGAAAACTCTTGTGAGTTTTTGTTTGAGTGTTGTTTTGTTTTGTCTTGGTGAGAGTTGTAACCGACAGGAATGAGACTTTTGTAGAAAAGTTTATATTAATGAAATGAAGTGTGCGTTGGATCGATACGTTCCGATCGAATTGTGTGTGTCTTAATCTCCATACAATTTCATATATGATATTTAATCATTTGACTAAACATATTTTTCTTAATGAAATGTTTTAAATTCCTTATATATAAATGGAATTAATAACAAACTACTAAGAAGAAGTGTATGCTATCATATGTAATAAAAATGGTTCACACATTAACATCTCGATTGGTGACATGTTTCCTGCGAAAAGACAAATCTAATTCAATTTAATATTTATGTCCGATATTAATTATACCCTTTCAGGTTGATCACATCTTCTTTGTTTGTTTTTAGTTCTCTAATCTTTTTCATATAGACCATATTCTTTTAGATCTTCTCTTTGTTTATCATTTTATGTTAAGAGTCATTGTGGATTTGAGTTTTCATAGTTAACGGATTAAACCATACTTATCAACTTTCAGCACTTATTTAACCCTATTATCCAAATCTTTAGTATCCTTGATTCTAATCGACCTTATGTAAATGGTTTCTAGTTTTAGACAGTGTTTCAAAATTTGGTTGTAGGTTATACATCCAAAATGATCACTTACATATTGTTTGTACTGGACTTAACACGGTAAATAGATTAAATAGGAAGGTTAAAAGATCCCATTTTATTAAGTGATTAAGAATGACGTGGAAGAAAAGTGACGAGGACGGGTTCGTTATGTCTGTGAAACGAGCTCGTCTATTACATAAAATTGTCTTAAGTACTAAGATTTATCTAGGTGGAAGTTACTGTACAAAAAACTCCTCTTATAGTGATGATTCACCACTCGTTTATAGAGTAGTGTTTATCCTCTGCACGTGTTGGACGCGTGCACCCTTTAGGTCGGTGATATTTTGTCTCTGGGCCTACTAGAAGGCCCGTTAAGACGCAAATGGATTGAGATAGTGAGGCGGCTTGTTGATCTAGTTCTTAAATATTAGGTCTATCTTAGTAGATTTGTTAATGAGCAGGAGATGTTTGTTAATATGTCAACCCCAACACATATTACAGAATAAAAAAACTTATTCCAAGAAAGAAAAAAATTGAAAATCCGTCTAGATAAAAAATTTCTAATATTTGTTTCAAAAAGCTGCTTGAATTAAGTCATCAGTAATCCACAGCAAAATCATAATGACGGATTTTGTCAACTGATATATGTCCGAAACAACAATATTATTGGAAAGTAGCTACTTGAAAGATTATTAGTTTTACTTTGACTCGATAAGGTACACTACTTCACTATATGAGATTTCGTCTGCCATTTTGACTTGTTTGGTCCTGTAGAAGGTTCGATCATTCATCGGGTATGAGATTGTCTAGTGATAAGTTTTGTTTTCTAGTTGTTCTTTTTTTGCTTCTCATATTTAAATCTTTTGTTTATTGTGTTGAGCCTTAATTTTCAGAGATTTTTCCATATTTTCGCCGGATTTTGCTAATGTTGTATTTTCTTGTTTTTATTAATCAATTCAATTCAGATAAAAGAAAGAAATTAAACATTTTTAGTGTTAATCAAATTTGGTTGCTCCAAGTTAATATCTTCATATGAAAGTCAATATATATGGGTCTATAGTATTTTGTGGATCAATACGTAATTCTAATCATATCCCTATAGATAAGCATCATATATGCTGGACTAAAAATGGATTAAAATGCATGCAACTTGATAAAAAGAGGCTCCAAACCAAACCGACCAAACCCGAAAATTATTGTCCTAAGGTAGCCGTCCAGTCCAAAGATGATTATCAAAGAATAAATCCAATTTTGCTTTTAGCCTACATATTAAATTTAAGGTAGTGATAACAATTGGAATCGTAAAAGCACGCGCAAGTTTATATACAATGAAAATGCTTTAAGAGTGATGTATCTATCTTTGGTATGCACTGATTGCGTAGAGGATTGGATCACTTATATATATACTCCCTCTTTAGACTTTTCACATATATTAATAAATCATTAATTATTTTATTTTTCTAAACAAAATATAATTTATTACAAATTTTAAAATAGTTTCACCAATCACAAATCAATTTGCAAAGTTTAAAGAGTCAAAAATACCAAAAATATAATAAATTTTGCATAGAAATTTTAAAACATCAACTAAAAAGAAACAATGTTTTTTCTAAAACATTAACTAATAAAAAGCAGAGAGTATTAGACTAATAAATTTTCTAAAAGAGAATAATCCGAACCCGACCCCAATACTTGTACCCTGGGCATATTTCTCAAAATCTGAACCCGAACCCAAACCCGACCTATAATACCCGTAATCGAACCCAACCAAAACTTATAAAATATCCAAACGGGATTTACATTATAAAAGTGCGAGTACCCAAACCCGATCGGATAAAACCTGAAACCCAAACGGATACCCGAAATACCCAAAATATATAATATATTTACGCAAATATTTTTATATATATACTTTTAGTTACACAAATATTTAAAATTATAACTACAAATCTTGAATAAACTAATCAATTTATAATCAATATAATATAAAAAACTAAAATTATAAATATTTTCTTTAAATTATAAATTTTTAATATTGTTTTTAATTTTTTTTGGAATTTTTTTGATTAAAAATTAATTATAAAATTTGAATATCCGAACTCGACCCGAATTTAAACCAAACCCGACCTAAAATAGGGTGTTTTATAAAAACCGAATCCAACCAGAATCCAAAATTTAATATTCGAACCCGACATAAACCCGTAAAAATATCCAAACGGATCTTATATAGGTAAACTCAAAATATCTGAAATACCCGACCTGATCAGGTCCGGATACCTAAATGCCTAAGACTAAGTTTAATTAGGATCAAAAGAGCAATGGTATTCATTAGTTTGGTTCAATGAATTTGCATCGAAACAAAATCATAAATAAAAAACAAATGGTTTCTATTTTTCACATGTAATTAATTTGAAATTAATGACTTTTTGTTTTCCGATAAATTTTGAAATAGTAAAACAAAGAATTTGTGATTGGAAACGTCTTTCCTCAAATAGTTAAATGTTCACTTTTACAAAAAAAAATTATTGGAGTTTAACTCTAGTATGTAGTCTGACTGATAAAATTCAAATTTTAAGTTTAGAGTTATTAGTATAGATTAGATCTTATCGATTAAATTGCGGAAAAAATTTATGCATTTGATCAAATGATTTAATATCTATTTTCACCGGAAGTTCAATTCCAAATAAGTCCATCATCACAAGCTATAGTTGGTTTTTGTCAATTATATGTTGAAAAAAGCAGGGTGATGTAAATTTGATCAATTTGGTTTGGTTCAAATTGAATCATTAAGGTGATTGAGAACCAAATCCGCACGTAACCAATAGAAGAAAACATGTTTTTATTTCATTTCTAAAATCTTTATTGAAAGATGCATCTTCCTATATATTGAAGTGATTTATTCAATTAGTCAATATATATCATGTGAGCATTTGGATGATCACATGAAAAAACAATCGAAACCTTACTAATCATTTTGATTTGAACACATGTTATAGATTCAGTTTAGTATACATATTAAAATGAAAATCAATAAATCTCAAAATAACCAAATTTGATACAATATTAAATAAGAAATTTTCGAGTGTCATAGTTATTGAATTTTTATGGTCCTTATGAATGGCAAGTTGAACACTTCCGATAGTTACTAATAGAGATCTATCAAAAGAGTTGTGATTAGGTTTGGTTGACCAAAAGGGTCCCATAACTTCATACTTAAATAGATAAGGGTCGGCGCTTTTGTAGGTCCATCATAATTGACATCACAAATATAATGAATATGTGATAATTCATTTCTTACATTGATTTTGTAACGTTTTGAACGCTCACAAACATAATGAATATGTGACAATTTGTCAGGCCTAGCTTAGCTAGTCCCCGACCTTTAACTTGTCACTTTCACCATTCATGTCTCTCAAGGGTCCATTCAGCCTACCGTCGAATTATTGAATATTCATCACATGAAGAAAACAAAGAATTGATCAAATCTATTTACTATATAGCAAACCTACAACTACAAGTAGAGAATAGATTTGATACATCATTTTTATTTTGTATAATAAAAGAATTGGAATGAACTTTGGATTTATATATCTTTGCTCCATCATCCGAAAAGATAACCCTTCCATAGATCTAAGGGTTTACAATTTTAAGTTTCATATAAAAAATACTAATGTTTCATTAAATTTAAGTTTATGGGATAAGTATGTTTAGTCAAATGATTAAGTATCTTTATTTAACGTTTTTGTACTGTCTACTTTAATGAATCACAAAACCTCGTATGATAGAATTTGAAGTATTGGAAAGAAATAATTAGATTATAGATCGGATCTTGTTAATTTAATTGTTAGAAAAAAATTAAGTTAATCAATAATTAGTATAAGAACAAAATGATTATGTGTCGAACTCTTCTCACAGTCTACTACTTTAGACGATCAAATTATTAGTTCTGGTTTTAAAGGTTTGATCCTTCTCTACCACATATGGAAAATTAAAAAGGGTTTAGGAAATAAGGTTTGTACTATAGATAATGTTTGATCAATCAAATTGTTGAGAAAAAAAATGTTTAAGAAAACTCAA
Source organism: Lepidium africanum (assembly GCA_900406405.1). Lineage (NCBI taxonomy): Eukaryota > Viridiplantae > Streptophyta > Magnoliopsida > Brassicales > Brassicaceae > Lepidium > Lepidium africanum. Next base: position 85,573 of record OVAX01000098.1, on the reverse strand, counting down.
ATTAAATGGTAGTTAAGTAGTCTTATGCATTAACAAAAAGAATAACAAAGAAATAGTACGTTTATGAGTACAATTTCCACATAGTACAAAGTTAGTGACATCTCATAAGAGTTAGCCCACATATTTATGAATTATAATATTATAATTTAGTTTTTTATAAATTTTGTAAGAAAAGATAAAATGTTTGTCTAAGTTTAGTGATACGCTTAGTTAATTGTGTTATTTTTTATCGTAAGACATGCTATTATGAATCACTTTCACGGCCGCAGTTCTCTTCTTCTCCGACGGCTTCTTCCACCGCAGTTACCGGAGCTTCTGTGAGGTTTTTCACCGGAGTCAAGAGCTTAGAATCTAGACACGACTAAGCTGAAAATCAACACGATCACAATCAAATATGAAAAATAATTAAAGAACTTAAACTAATCAATTTATCATTAAAAACCAATATATATATATATATATATATCATGGACACGTACGAGTTACCATGAACTACATCTATATTGGTAACGTCTGGGCCACTTTTCTATGACGATCGTTGTGTTATTTCTGAGGTTTCGAATATTTATTTTTTACCGATCGTACAAATCACTATGCGATTTTTTCCCATATTTTTCTAATAACTACAATTTCAACCTAATACTAGCAATAATTAACCAAATTCTTTTCGTTATGTCACAATATATTCTCTCTTTGTGTGTGTGTTCTAAGTCACAGTCCATATACTAAGTTACTAAATAGTAAATGAACACTTTAAATAATCATAAATAATATTCTAATCTTAATTCGAAAACAATAAACCCTAATACTAACCACAATCCAACCAATAGTTAAACTCCAATCTTTAGTTCTTTACAATAACTTTTCGAATGTTATAAAAAGTAATCTGACATTTCCTAATTAATTTCGAAATATTCTATCATACTACAAATTCGTATTTCAAATTTCCAGTCAACTTCTTTTTTTTTTTTAAATGTTAATAAGCCAATAGTATTATGTACATATATGTGCTAATGGGCATTAGTTTGGTGACCCATCAAGAGAACATTTAAATGGAGAGCAAACAAAGCCATAAGCTATAAGCAAAAGAAAGAGCCAAAGTGTCTTTTGAACTATTGAAACAATTCTAGATGAGATCAAAGTCTTAAATAAATTTGTATATGTTCGTGATTTGGCGAAGTTGCTCTCAATTGGAAGAAAATAAGTAATGATTGAATCAATAGTTGTAGTCTTTATCACATATATTGCAGAAGATATAATGATCCTTATAACTTTATAGAGCTAGAAAAACTCCAACACTACATGTCTTATTTGTACAAGGAAGTTGTCCTTATGTTCCAAATCGGATCATGATCCTCACTGGACAAACATATCACGGACTGGATCGAGAAATCTCACGTACTAGAACGATGTCAACATAATCTGAAACCATCGTCAAGTTGTGTTCAAATTTTAGGACGATTCTGATCTGGTCTCAAACCTAGTGTCATGTTTTCATTTACATCTCTATTTAAATCTCTATTTCTCATTAAAATACTTGACAGATTTTCAAAATCACAATAATTCTTTAGGATAATTTACATATTTTTGGGTTGGTTAGAAATTTAGATCATGTATCGATTACAATTTTTAATTAAACTTTTGACAAATACTTAACTTTTTTTCACTACGGTTTATAATTTCAGGAAATTACACTATCTGACCACATATAATGTAAAAATTAGTTAAATAACTATAACACAAACAATACATTACTGTTTACTAACAATTGACATTTTGCCCTTATGCCTCGTTGTTAACTATATTGTTAGTACGTTATTATTTATGTTGTACGTTTATCTGAATAGTTAGCGTTGCAAATAATGAGAACCTCTCTTATTAATCTTCATTCTCCCCATTCTTTATATATATCGAACTTGGTATATGTACAACCAAAACATTATACTGCTAACTATAATATTATACATACAAACAAAACATTAGATTGTTAATTTAGAAGGATAAAATAGGAAATAAAAGTCAGATTCCACATTATCCATTTGTTATTGTCATTTTCTTAATTAGCAAAGTAGCTATGTATATACACCAAATTCACCCTATACTTTATCCAAATTCTTGTGTGACCATTTATTTGGTTAAAAATTTGGGTCAAAATGTGATTAAAAAACGAATTTTATACCTGTTTATCTACCATAATTTTTAGTCAATTTTTTAGACCATACCATTTCTTTATTTTTTACATTATAATTAATTTGGTTGATAACTTATCAAAAAAAAAAAATTTTGGCTATTAATATGGTTAAGAATTCAAACATATGAAAACTTTATGCTCATTTATTGACTATAATTTCTAGTCTAATTTTTTTGACCAGCAACTGATCATTTTGATTCTTTATAATTTGGTCGACAATCTATGAAGAAAAACTATTGACCACCATTTATTTGGTTAAAGGTTTTAATCAAATTTGATCTATTTCCTTGTAGTCAACATACGTATTTATGACAATAATATATATTTATGATTAATATATTAATAAATTTGGTTTTAAATATATAGTTTGAAGCATCAGAGTATACTTTTTACTAAAATTAATAAAATACAAAAATTGCAGAGTAAAATAATAATAAATGAGTACTAGATGATGAAAATCCCGCGGGAATATATAAATCATACAAAACACATAAAACTGAGGGCAGAATTGGAAATAACAAAACACAAACAAAGGCGGGAAAAAGAGCCGTTGAGAACCAAAACTCTCAAATTATGGCGCCAAAAAAAAGACGGTGGTTGATAGTCTGCCCGTAATTTTTTTCTCGGGCAACTCAATTTTATTCTTCATTAAATTCCAATTCTACCCTTTCCTTTCATCATCTTCTTCAAAAACTTGTCCTTCGCATTTAGACAGAATATTATTTTGACTATTTAAATCTCTCTTTCTCTCAATTTTCCCTCATTCTTCTTCTCATTCCCAAAAAACAATTTCTCACTTTCACATTCACAAAAGAAAATCAAAATTTGACCAACCAGAAATTTTCTTCGCTTTTCTTTTATTCTTCTCTTAATTCCGATTCTTCTTTAAATCTCTTTAATTGAAAAGTCTCTGTTGATTAGAGAAATATGGGGTTTTCCAAGAAATCTCAATTAGAAGGAGGTTTAGATTCCGATGGAAAGAAATGGGTAATAGCCGGAATTTCGATTCGGGCTTCATTAAAACCAGTGAAGACAAAACTCAGAGTGCCGGAGATTGAAGTTGAAGTTGAAGAAGATTGTTACAACGAAGAAGAAGAATGTTCGACGACACCGACGGCTAAAGAAGCAAAAATACCGGAGAAATTGAAATGTCCACCGGCTCCGAGAAAACGACGACCGGCGTTGAAATGTCGGAGTAACGCCGTTAGAGAGTTCTTTACGCCTCCTGATGATTTAGAGACGGTGTTTTTACGACGCCGTTAAATAATAAAGGAATTAGTGAGTTTTTAGTTTTTAATAATTCTCTAATCATATTAAGACATGAAACACTTCGGTTTTTTAGTTAAGACTTTAAGAGTTAGATTTTGTAATGATTTTTCTTAGACTGTTTGTGATTTCTCAATTATCTTAGCTTCTAAGTTTTTTTTTTTTTTTTTGAAGTTTATTGTACAAAGATGAGAATCTAATGATGATAATAATGTGTTTTACTATCACATTCGGTTCTATCAATATTTCTTGGTTCGATCAATATCAATATTCTTTGACTGATTTATAGAAACACTAATTTACATGTTTTTAAGAGAATTGTTTATGAATCTCAAGCAGCTTATAGATTCGGCCTACGAAGAGTGAGGAAAAAGTGACGTGAGCAAATCTTACCAATTAGCTCATTCATCCACAAAAATGTATAATAATAAAATTGCCAATAATTTATTTGAGGTCCACACGTCAAGCCTTTGACTCTCCACCATACTCGTTTTACAGATTAATTTTCAACACGTAATAATAGTTTTGATATTATCATACGTTAACATTATTTTTCTCCATCAACCAACAGACTCAAAAGTATCATTTCTCATAGAGTTAGTAGATCTACATAGTTTTAAGTGTTGATGCTTAAGTGTTAATTGTACGTATGGTTCTTAACTTTTATTAGAGAGCAATATTTAAGTGTAATTCGTTATCAAAAAAAAAAAATTAAGTGTTAATTGTACGTATTATTTTTCATTATTGTGTTATTATTTAAGATTCAAATTCGAAAGAGTATATATTAAACTGCAAGTGGAAAATAATAATAATGACATAAATATGTATTGCTATCGTCATGTTTGGATTTTGGAATATAAATTCAAAAGAATTTTTCATACACAAAAGTCTTGAATGCAGGAATTTGTATAGTCATCACCAAAGTGTATATATATATAATTATATTTTTTTTTGTCAACAGACATTAATAATTCACCAAATAGGTGAAAAGATGAGTTACCCATATAATTATATTTTACTTCATCACCAAATTAGTCTTCTAGATGCGGTGAAATTACTTCATCACAAAATCTAATATATATATATATATATATATTAAATTATTTGATTAAATGAAGTTCCGACAAATATGTATAATAGATTTGAATATCAAATCTCTTAATTTCAAGAGACAAATCATACTTTATAAAAAGAAATTGAACAATTTTATAATGCACGCATGTACTAGTAATATTTCTTTATTAATGATATAAAAGATTTTTGAAGAATTCGAATACATGACTCTTTTAAGGAGGCCATCCAATCCAACAAATATTAATATATTTTTTCAGGTTAAAGAGCTTTTTACGTGCACACTCACATCTCTTTATTACATTGACTACTACTTTGTTTTGTAATAAATTAATTAGAAAAAAAAACGTCTAAAACATTATGATTAGTAATTACTCATGTTAAGCACCAGTGGTCTTTGTATACACATACTATTTGCGTTATTATATATGTAATATATGTTGTGCATATAAAGCACATTTTCTCACTGTCATTGTGAATTCTTGTGGTTTGAGTCATGATAAAGGACAAAATAGGGTTCAGAGAATAGCGTTGCGATGGAAGAATCCAATGTGGGACTTATGGCTTTGTTTGCTTTCTTTACGCGACAATGACCATTCTCGTGTTTTTTTTTTTTTTTTGGAATTCCCAAATTACAGAGGAAATATTTGAATTGGAGACAATGACGATTGACGAGTTTGGATTGTTCTTGTGAACGATTTTATTTCACTACCATGACTTCAAATTTTAGGAACTAGGACAGATAAAATGAATTATTTATTAATAGATATTAAATTTGTTCATTTTGAATAAGAGTATATATATATATATATATTTGGTTTACGGATTTTGGATGTTTTTCGCTATTGGAAGATTCATTATCCACACTATAACTCAATGGCTTTTTGAGTAGATTTTGGTTTACGGGTTTGAGATGCTAGTATGACAAGTTTTTTCTTAGTTTTTTTTTTGGTAATATATTTATGTGTTTAAATCTTTTAGCTCCTTTTATTAAGACTTAATTTCTGGAAATTTTTTTTTGTTTTTTATCGGCTCATATAATTTATCTTTGTTCCTTTTTGGTTTTATTAACCAAAATCTAGATGAAATATGTATATAGAAATGATGGACGTGTCTTACTCGATTGGTTTTCTTCTTTATTAATTCATCTTGCGTCATATTTAAGATCATATAGAATATGTTTCAAACTTATCAACTTAATATCAATATTACTTTTTAGTACAAACAATGTAATTAAATTTTCTAGATCATTCATAGAAAAGTTTATAAAATAACAACTTTTTATTATTACAAACAGTAAGCTTTAAGGGATTAAAATACATCTTTAAGGGCCAAGAAACATGTGTGGCTAAGTTGACTTGCTCGGCACCAAGTGATGAATTCGAATCCTACCTAGTTCCAATTGGAGAATTTAGATTATAATCGGATCATTATCAATTTAATGGTTATTATTGACAAAAAAACACCTTTAAAGCATTCAGTTTTTGATTTAGTTTTTGATTTAGTTAGTTTCAGGTATTTACAAAGTTCTATAGTTTTAGGGATATTTTTATCTAAACTAAAACTAATTTGTCTTTCTATTTGAAATTTTTATTAAATATATTTATGCATAATATCTTAATGAATTACAAATATCAATTTTAAATAAATAATATGGTTGAGAGAATAAAAATCAGACCACAACTGTAGCAAATGCAAAATAGACCTCATATGTTTCTAGAACAAAACAAAGAAAAAATATCTTACATTTGTCAGTTTACTGTCACTAATATTGATTTTGGATAAAGCTTTTAAGGCTTCACAAAAAAAAATAAGATAAAGCTTTCATTGCACTATTTCTATCTTACTTAACTTGTACTTTCGCTGCTAAGTTATTTCTTAATTAATTTAATTTGTTGATTATATTATTGTAAGTTCTATAGGGGTTTTAACCATAATAAGAAACACATGGCACTGTTTGTTTGTCTTTAATTTTGTTTGATATTAGGTGGTGAGTTTAAATCTTATCTAGTTCTAACTAGAATATATATGTTATATATTAGATATTATCGATCTAATTGTTTACAAGAAAAAATGTAGTAACATATTTGTGGTTCCTTTTACAAAGGCTTCCTTTATAACATTATACTGTAAGAATTTTTAAAGTAATTAAGTAAAAAAGATTTAGGATTTGCATTTTATATCTTATGTTCAAAATACACTAGAGTGGCTACCTAGGATAAAAACTGGTCCAATATATATATATATATATATATATATAATGATTTTCTTTTTTGGTTTGTGCTCTGGACCGGACATGACTTTAATTTGTAATCTCATATTATATTCTTATTTTGTTAATAATAGTACTTGAGAATAACAAGTTATGATATATTTCACGATGCATAAATCAGTTTCTTAAACGTAATGCTTTACTCGAAATGACCATCTTCTAACTAGTTAACCTAATCACGTTCGCTTGCTCTTTATTTGGTTTTACATGTTTGTTTCTTCTCTTTATATTGTTTTAATCAATACATATATAATTTTCATGTTTTGGATGATGTGTTATAGATACGTTCGTATTGTCTATTGCGTGAACATGATTTGATGTGCATACACATTAGTAAACAAATTTATATTATTAGTTTTTATTATTCTTTCGTACTGTCGAAGTTTTGGTTCTGTTTTATTTGGACAGAGACATATATACAAATGTGACTTGTTCTCTGTCTCTACATAAAATGATATTAGCTTTCGATCAACAATACATGTGCTTTTGTAGGGGACCAATCTATTTAATTTTGGTGATCCAATGAATAAGAAAAATTCAGTCACAAACTACACATGTTTTTTACAAATTAATAGTGATGCAATCTGGTTGATCATTGCTCAAAACAAATTTTGTTCTTCAGTTTTCATATATAATCAGGAAGAAAAATTTGCATATTATGGGAAGACATTCAAATATAGGAGATGTTCATGATAACAACAATTAGTTCAATAAGATCTTTTTCATAACGCAAAAACTTTTAAACTCCAAATTTTATCATGCATGACTACACAACTCACTAGAATCACATTATGATAAAAAATTTACAAATTAAAGAACTATCGACCAAATACACATATCCAGAAACTATAGACATATCTGCAAAAAAGCGGCACGTTGAAAACCATAAAAGAATACCTTTGTCTAATGTTTTTCTCAAAACACAAGAGTTTAAGAAAAAGAAGATAATTGATATGATTTATATAACATGTAGCACATTAAATTTGTTTTGAAAGAGTCTTTATTAGAGCAGCATTCAAAAAATAACAAAAAACACACAATTATAGTTTAGTGGCCAAGCAAAAAAAACTTAGGACCAGAACCGCAGTAATATGCTACTTGAATTTGAATCTTCCCTAAGTTATATTTGTGTAAACATAGCTCCAAAGATATTTACATGACTTTCTGACCCTAGATTAACTCGAACTTGAGACAAGAATATTGGGGTTGAATAGTATGTAGCTTTTTCACGTTTTGAAAACGTGATTCTGCCGAAAATATATCATTCATAACAACACGTACGGAATGAAAAAAATGGAAATTAAGAAGTGTTTTTCAAATCCATCCCGCACGTTTTAGATTTATAACTAGTTTATGCAAAACTTGATTCATCTACTTAAGAGTAGCTTTTTTAGCGTTTCAAAAAAATAAAAAAAGTTATTTCCTTTTTTCTTTTACATTTTTACAAGATCTCTTAATTCAACTCCATCTTTATATTCACACAGACACATTCAGCATTCCTGCAGAATGATAAGAAGCAATGCATGCTCAAATCTAGACTTTTCATGTGAAGTCATTAACAGGAAGTGGAAGAGAGCTACACTTATCTCGTCGGCAACAACATATAAGATTGCAATTATACATGGAAGACAACAGCAAACAACAAGGCCAATAACACAAGCCAGTGCCAAACAGAAAACAACAAAGAAAACATTGAAACCGAGAAAAATAATACATAGCCTGCAAGTGGAAACCACAAGAGTATGTATGGAGAAAATGTTTCTTGATGCGGAAGCCACTTCTATGCAAATGTTATTACACGTCAGTTGGTTTTAACTTATTTAAAAATAAATTTTGGACTTTAGTTTTAAAAAACGAGTATTGGAATTTTTTTAATATATATTTAATATTCATTTTCGTAGTTTAGTAGTATTTAATTTATGATTCAGTTATTCAACAAAAAATACCATTGGTGTGTTTTAATCCATTTAGTTGTTTCATAATTTCGTTCAGTGTTATTCAGCTATTCTAATAATTTCATTCATATGATTCCGCTATTTCATGATTCAGCTATTCAACTATTCAATTGACATACCATTCGAGCCTATTATACTACAAGGATTAAACCATTATAACCAAAACTGGTTAATTACAAGATATATAAAATTGTTGTGAAAGTCAAATAAAAGAGGAAGAATCCCACGTTTTATTCATTCAATATTTTATATAATTTATGTGGAGCCCACATGTTACTATGCGTGTACAGTAGAAGTAACTTTTTACTTCTATATAAACGTATGCATTCGTTTTATATTTTACAATTTACAGCAACAAGTATAATAACAACAACAATACAAATGTTTTTCTGCAAGTGGCTTTTAGTCCAGTGGCAGGCGTAAGTCCACTACAAGGCAGGCGCACTTGTACAACCCGGGATCGAATCCCATCGACTGCATTATGCAAGAACTTGGCTACTGGACCGGCCAGTTGTGGCCCATGGTTGACAAAAAAAAAATACAAATATTCTTCTCCTTCTAAGTTACTATTCATCCTAAAATTCCGAAGAGCCCTACTAGTTAAATCAGGTTTTTATACCGTCTAAAGTCATTAATTCTTCAATATTATAACACGTTATCAGCACAATCGCTTTCGATCGATATAAAATTTAAATTTACATACTGTTATAATGGGTGACTTGGTCCCCATATATATGTGATATATATTTAAATTTAATTTATATATTGATATAGTGGTCGGATTACCACCACTATATTTATTTTATACATTAGTAATATTATAGTGATCAGCCGAGCCGTCACCAAATTTATGTGGTTTGTTTTCAACACCATAATTATTTATCTATTAATATTATAGTGATCGGCCGAGCCGTCACCAAATCTACTATATGGCAGCCCTATACACCATAATTATTTACTGTTATAAAGTGGATGACTCTGTCACCATAATATTTATTTACTACTATAAAGTGGATGACTCTGTCACCATAAGGTTTATTTACTGTTATGAAGTGGATGACTCTGTCACCATAATATTTATTTACTGTTATAAAGTGGATGACTTTGTCACCATAATGTTACCGTTTAAAAANGACTTTGTCACCATAATGTTACCGTTTAAAAAGGTTTAATATATTTGGTATATCGGCTGGAAAACCAACACGGGTTTGGACACCATACCTAAGATACTACTCTTAAATGAGAAAGACATTCGTGTATGTATCATCCCACTCTTGGATAACAACGCCTCGTACCTTATAAATGTTAAAGTTCTATATATCGTGATTGTTATAAAATTATTTGCTTATAATTTTTTTGATAAATAAATTTAAGTGTTTCACTATTCAAAAGTTTTAAGATCGATTTTATAATGTTATGAACAGTGTTTTCAAAGGCTATGAACAGTAATTTTAACGGTCATAAATAATCTTTTTCATTCTATAAATACACTCATTTTCACTCATTCATCACTCAACAAATTTTCTATCATCTCTCAAAATTCTCTCCAAGAAACCATTTCAGTTTTTGATTTGTAAGAAAATGTGCCGATACTTTTTAGTTTTCTTATTCGTTTTAATATATATTCCGATCTATGGTTTATGCGTGGGAAAATTTTCTCCTCATGAATTTCGTCTCAACATTGCTCTCCTTTTAATTGTATTGTTTCTTTTTGTTATTGCTTGTAAGATTAAAATTAATGGATTTTCAATAATATTATCTTATTAATATTGTTTCATTATTTCAAATTAGAAAACAAATGGAAAATATTGAGAAGATCAAATTTTCTTCTCTTAAAATAAACAGAGCTAATTACATCGAATGGACCACTGATGTGGAACTTTACCTTGAGTCTCAAGAGCTATCCAATACGATAAGAAAAGAAAATGTATCACCTCTCAAAGATAAGGCGAATGCAATAATCTTTTTGAGAAGACATTTGGATGCAAATGTGACGCATAACTATGCACACATTAAAGATCCAGCAGAGCTGTGGCAAGCTCTAAAAGAGCGGTTTGATAACCAGAGAGATATAACTCTCCCACATGGTCTAGACAACTGGAAAAATCTGAGATTTGAGGATTTTGAAAAGGTTGGAGATTACAATTTTGCAATGTTAAGGATTGTATCGTAATTGAGATATTGCAGAAAGGTTATCACTGAGGCAGAAATGCTCAAAAAAACTTACCTCACATTCAACAAAGAACATCGTGTCTTGCAAGAGATATATAGGAATTGTAAGTACACACTTTTCTCTCAGCTAATTGTGGCACTGCAAGTAGCTGAACAAAACAATGAACTCCTTCTCAAAAACCATAATTCCCGACCAACAAGATTAAGGGCATTTCCTGAAATAAATGCAATGGATATGAAAAATCCAAAGAGAAGGAACCAGACATATCATGGTCGTGGTCGCGATCGCCGATTTAATCGCAGACGTGGAAAAACTTACAATCCTCAGGGGAGAAGATCGTTCAAATGGGTCCGACCTGAAGGACTTCCAATGGGGAAAGAACCCCAAATAAATTTTCTCCAAAAACGTGAAAATCATTGTTTCAGATGTGGATCAAAGGGACATTGGTCTCATGTGTGTCGTACACCTCCACATCTTTGTAAGTTATACCAAGAGTCTATCAAAGGTAAAAAGAAGGAAGTGAATCTTGCAGAGCACTTTGATGGAATATCTTGCCTCGAATCTTCTGATTTCGTAGGAGATTTTGATGAAACCACCCATGCTGATGATTAAAGAGCTTTGTAATAAGACAACTAGTCTCTAATAATAAGCTTTATGCATTTAAATTATCTTCATAATTAATATGTACTTTCGTTTCTCCAAAAACAAAGTTAATGTTTAGTTATTATTATTATCCTTTCAATGAAATATGTTTTATTTTCAACCATTATTAATCATTATTTTTGCAGAAATGGATCAATGCACAAACCAAACAAAATCAGAGAAAGATATCAAAGAAGTTTGTATATTAGATAGTGGAACAACACACACTATTCTGAAAGACAGTAGATTTTTCACTGATCTAAACCGAAAAAAATTATTATCAATACAATAGCAGGTCCCACAGACCTCATTAAAGGCAGTGGAAAGGCTAGCTTTGTGTTGCCTGATGGAACAAAATTTTCCATTAATAATGCCTTATATTCTCTGAATTCTAGAGGAACTTATTGAGTTTTTAAAGATATATATATCTTCAAGGATATGATACTCAGTCATCAACGGAGAATGGAAAGAAGTATATGTATATAACTTCTCATAATTCTGAGAAAATACTTATACTGGAAAAGATCCAAGAACTTCTTTCTGGTTTGCATCATACTTATATAGATGCATTTGAATCTAACCTCGTGATCAAAAGAAATCATGAAGATTTCATATTGTGGCATAATCGCCTCGGTCATTCGGGCACCACAATGATGCGAAAAATAATAGAAAGCTCACATGGTCATTCATTGAAATCACATAAGATATATTTGGGAAATAAATTGACATGTGTTGCATGTTCTCTTGAAAAATTGATCACGAGACCATCGCCAAACAAAATTGATATTGAATCACCAAAATTCCTTAAACGCATTCAAGGTGATATATGTGGACCTATCCACACCATGTGGACCATTCCACTATTTTATGGTATTGATTGATGCATCAAGCAAATGGTCACATGTTTGTCTATTATCATCTCGAAATATGGCATTTGCGAGATTTCTAACTCAAATAATCAAATTGAGAACTCAATTATCTGATTATCCAATTAAAAGAGTAAGACTAGACAATGCTGGTGAGTTCACATCCCAAACATTCAATGATTACTATATGGTAATGGGAATTGATGTGAAACACTCTGTAGCACATGTTCACACACCAAATGGTTTGGCTGAATCATTAACTAAACGTCTGCAATGGATTGCAAGACCATTGATAATGAGATCAAAACTTCCAACCTCTATATGGGGACATGCTATTTTGCATGCTAAAGCACTCATTCAGATAAGACCAAGTGCACATTACAAAGATTCTCCATTACAGTTAGCATTTGGTCCTGAACCAAATATTTCACATTTAAGAATCTTCGGTTGTGCGGTTTATGTGCCAATTGCACCTCTACAACGAACAAATATGGGACCACAAAGGAGGTTAGGAATATATGTTGGTTGTGATTCTCCTTCAATTATACGGTACCTAGAACCACAAACTGGTGACATATTTACGGCACGTTTTGCCGATTGTCATTTTGATGACAAATGATTTCTGGTTCTAGGGGGAGAAAACAAGCAAGTAGGAAAAGATATCAAATGGTTTGTACCATCACTGCTACATCTTGATCCTCCTACAAAACATTCCGAACTAGAAGTTCGACGAATTTGGCATTTGCAAAGTATAGCAAATCCGTTTCTTGATGCATTTGCAGATACTAAAACAATAATAAAATCGCATATACCTGCTGCAAATGTTCCTGCTCTAATTGAAATACCACAAGAACCTGGAATAGTAGATGACACACATGAGTCTAGAACCCGCTTGAAGCATGGTAGACCTTTGGTAACTAAGGATAAAAATCCTAGAAAACGAAAAGAATCTAAAAAGAAAAATATACCCAAAATAGCGGAAAATATTTTGGAAGAAAAGAATCAAGAATCTAATGATGATATTGATCATCAAGAATCAGAAAGAAATCATGAGATTTCTATCAACTACAACCATAATGGGAAAATACGAATAGAAATGAAGAAGTTGATGATGTTTTCTTATATCATGTGGCAAAAGATATCAATGAAGAAAATAATGATTCAGAGCCAAAATCCATATATGGATGTCAAAAGAGACACGATTGGCTTAAATGGAAAGATGCAATGCAAGTTGAACTTAATTCCCTCAACAAACGAAATGTATTCGGACCTATTGGAGTCACACCTAAAGAGGTGAGGCCGGTCGAATACAAATGGGTTTTTGTTAGAAAACAAAATGAGAAAAATGAAATTGTGAGATACAAAGCTCAGCTTGTAACTCAAGGATTTTCTCAAAGACCCGAGATTGATTATGAGGAAACATATTCCCCTGTTATGGATGCTATTACCTTCAGATTTCTGATGTGTTTAGCTGCTGATGAAAATCTTGAGATGCGACTGATGGATATTGTAACAGCTTATTTATATTGGTCATTAGATACAAATATCTATATGAGAATACCTGATGGATTCAAGATGCCAAAGCATTAGCATCAAAACCCAAAGAATTGTGTTCAATAAAATTATAAAGATCATTATATGGGTTGAAACAATCTGGACGAATGTGGTATAATCGTCTCAGTGAACATTTGACAAAAAAGGATATGTGAATAATCCTATATGTCCATGTGTTTTCATTAAGAAAACAACAACCGGATTTGTGATAATTGTGGTATATGTTGATGATCTAAATATGATTGGAACACAAGATGAAGTACAAAAAGCAACAAACTGTCTAAAAGGAGAATTTGAGATGAAAGATCTCAGGCAGACAAAATATTGTCTAGGCCTACAGATAGAGCATTCCGGAAAGGGCATATTTGTTCATCAATCCACATACACTAAGAAAGTGTTAAACGTTTTATCATGGATAAAGCAACTCCTCTTAGCACTCTAATGGTCATTAGATCTCTTAATATTGAAAATGATCCTTTTCGACCAGCTGAGGAAAATGAAGAAATACTCGGTCCTGAAGTACCGTATCTGAGTGCAATTGGAGCTCTTATGTACCTGATATATCATTTGCAATTAACCTTTTGGCCAGGTTTAGTTCATTCCCGACACGGAGACAGTGGAATGGAATGAAACATGTCTTCCGCTATCTTCAAGGGACGAGTGATTTAAGATTATTTTTTTCTAAAAATTTAAATGGTCAAATGATTGGTTTCAGAATATTTTTCAGATATACACAAGGCTAGATCATAGACAGGATACGTTTTTACAATCGGTGGCACTGCTATATCTTGGCGTTCTCAGAAACAAACACTTGTGGCTACTTCTACGAACCATGCTGAACTCATCGCGTTGCATGAGGCAAGTAGAGAATGTGTGTGGCTTAGATCCATCAATAAACACATCTAATCAAGTAGTGGAATCAACTACAATATAGAACCAACTATTCTAAGATAATGCTGCATGTGTTGCCCAGACCAAAAAAGGATATATCAAAAGCGACAGGACGAAACATACCCCTCCAAAGTTCTTTTCCTACACTCAAGAACTTGAGAAGAACAAAGAGATTGAAGTAAAATATGTTCGTTCGTGTGACAATGCTGTTGACCTCTTCACAAAGTCACTACCCACCAGTACATTCAGACAACATGTTTGTAACATTGGAATGCGCCGTCTACAAGACCTATAAAGATACTCTCCTGATCATTCAAAGGGGAGATGATATAGTTGTACTCTTTTTACCTTGCTATGTGTTTTCCCATTAGGTTTTTCTAGAAAAGTTTTTAATGAGGCAACAGAATATAAACCACAAGAAACATTTGTGACAGTGACCTTCAAGGGGGAGTGTTGTGAAAGTCAAATAAAGGAGGAAGAAGCCCACATTTTATTCATCGAACATTTTATACAATTTATGTGGAACCCATACGTCACTATGCGTGGTGCACAGTAGAAATAATTTTTTACTTCTATATAAATGTACGCATTTGTTTTGTATTATACAATTTACAGCAACGAGTATAATAACAACAACAATACAAATATTCTTCTCCTTCTAAGTTACTATTCATCCTAAAATTCCGAAAAAACCCTATCAATTAAATCAGGTTTTTATACCGATTAAAGTCATTAATTCTTCAATAATATAATAAAAATGTCATACTCATCTTTTTTTTTTCTTTTGTCAAAATGTCATACTCATCTTATTTGAGGAAATTAAGACTGTGTCGTTGCATTTATTCCTTATACTATAGATTTCTTTCATTTGTTTCGGGTGGTGAAGACTTAATGCATAAAACTTACTCTTACTTGTACAGCCTATGATATAGATATATAGTTTTTTTTCCCGGTAAAATGATATAGAGATACAGTTAATAGCAAATTTTAATGGTTTTCAACCACAGAAAAAAAAAATTAATGGTTATGAATATTTTTTTTGTCAAAAATGGTGATTGATATTTGAGAAGACTATTTAATATTGAACTCACCTCGAAATAAATTTTCTTCTCTATCATTAACATATTAACAATTTTTATTCGTCTCATCGCTATCACTTTTTGTATTAACACAACAATATATATAGGTTGTAAATAGTAACATTAGTTTGAGGAATTGTCTGAGGAAAAGTTGTGGAATTTTTACTAGGTTACATCATTTACACAAATAAAATTTTGAGGAAAACTGGAGGAATTTAGTCACATCATTTAATTAAATAACTAGAATTATACCCACGCTATTGCATGAGATTTGATTGTTTTTTCAACCCGTATTCATTTAGTTCTTAGATCCGTGTTTATATTTTGAATATTGTTTTCTAAATATTGTTTTAAAAGCCCAAAAACCGAATCAAAATCAATCCAAATTAGAGGAACCTTACCCAAAAAAATGAGAATATACTCCAATGAGTCCTAAATCTATGTATTTGAACCAAATCCAAACCGAACCAGAATCAAATCAAAAATCGAATTTTAATTTTTCTATTAAATTTTTAAATTTTTTAAATATTTTATGTAAAAATACCCGAATCCGAACTCGATCTATAATGTACCAAACTCTATATAAAAAAAAAATCTGAATATTTCTTAAACCAAAATAATAAAATTACCAAAGTAAGTAAACCGAACTTGATAAAGTACCAGAATGTATCGTAAATCTATGTACCCGGAAAATTGAATCTAAACCCGTACCGGAATAGAATTAATAACCGAATTTGTAACTGATATGTTTTTATTAAGATTTAGATTTTTTTAGAGATTTATCTATTAAATCTTTTTAAATTTGGAATTTCTGTATAAAAATCTGTAACAATACCTATCTTAGGCATATTTTTAAGGGTTGTTATGAACTATAGGTTAAATTTTATCCTAAACTTTATACCATAATCTAAATGAAAGTGTCTCCCGCTTTAATATATAAGATACTTTTAAATTTGTTATATTTTTCTTGTAATGTTTTTAATAAACTATGAATACTATATATTATAAATCATAATTTCAGAAATATAAAACTGATTTGTGTGATAGCTATAAAAATTAATTAGTTAACTTTTCTTAAAAAAATAAAAGACATAAATAATGATGAAATTGGTAAGGTTTATATTGATCTCTTAAGAATAAAAATAAGTTTGTAACCAATTGATGATTAATTTTAATAGTTTAAGGTTTCATATGATAATTATGTTTTGTAACACTATTTAATAATAAATTTAAAATATAAAATTCAAAAAATAGTTATACTTATAAAAAATATTAATCAAAGAAATATTTGTTATGAACAAATAACAATATTAGTTTGCATAAAGTTATATATTAAAAAATTATTTATAAAAAATATTAACCGAAGAAATATTTCTTATGAACAATATTAGGTAAATAAATAAATGAAAATAATTTATTTCAAATTTTATATTTTAATAAACTTATTGAAATAAAAAATTGAAATACCATACTTTCATTATTTATTTACTTAATATTGTTTATAATAAATATTTCTTTGATTAATCTTTTCATAAGTATAATTATATTATTAATTTTAAAAAAATTCAGCTAAAAGAATTCAGCAAAATTCAACGGTTACCATTTGCATTTACGATTAAAGTAAGATTTAGTAAAAAATCACAAATATATTCAGTAAATTCAGCAATTTAGCCAAATTCAGCAACAATTCCTCGATTACCATTTATACCCATAATCTAAAAGAAATCTATACTCTCTTCATCCTCCATAACAACTATTAATTGTCAGTGAAGAATAAACTCTAAAAGTTATAAATTAATGAAAAATATTACTCCTCATCAAATCCTATCTTTTAATGATTGCTAGAATGAAACTTTTACTGATAAATAAAGTCATTATTCATTCTCTTATAACCTCATTTGAAATGATTTGAACCGAAAATATTCCTTCGAAGTTTATTTAAAAAAAAAAATTGTAAGTTAGAAAACTTCGAGGGGATAATAATGGGAGCTCGAGCTATTTGTGTACTAAAAGATTCTTTTCACAAATATATAACTTTGAATAAAATATTAATTAATAACAAGTGAAAGAAAAAACGAATCCAATGTAAGTGAAAGATATTATAAATTTTCATACTCATGGGTTTTTTTTTTTTTTTTTTTTTAATTTCTTAGGTAAAAATCAAAGAAGGACATTGGACACGTACATATGGGCCGTCAAAAGGTATCCTATGCCCGAAACTAAAAACCATATTAAATTACTATTTTAATTGATGTTTAAATATTAATTTAAAGCTAACTTAAAATTACACTTCTTAAAAAGGGTGTAATTTGTTCCGTACTAGATCTTTAAAAACGCACAAATTAAGGTTAAATGACTAATTTCTCCTTTCCTTAACGCGGTTTTGACTTCGTCTGCCCGTACTGCCCGGTTACATTATGGCGCCAAAATTGAATTTAGAGAAGAAAGAAAAAAAATTGAATTTAGTGAAGAAAAAAAAAAGAATCGTAAGATTTTAGGCGGGAAGAGAGTCAGCCCGGGAAAAGCGGGCTTAGAAGTGGCGGCTGATGTGTAGTTTTGTAATTTTGTGTGGGAGTTTGGTCCACGTCATCGGAGACAACACGTGTCTGTCTGAATGAAAGATAATGACACGTCATCATGTGGGTCCGTAATCATTTTTAATAGTTTCATGAATGTTGAGAGTGAGAGATATACGAAGTTATTCGTCACATATGACGCACCAAATTTATATATAAAACTAGGATTATAGCCATTCTATCGCATGAGATTTGATTGTTTTTTGATCCGTATTCATTTAAGTTTTAGATCTGTATTGATATTTTGAATATAGTTTTCTAGATATTGTTCAAAAAAGCCAAAAACTGAACTGAAATAAATCCAAATCAGAGGAACCGAATCCGAAAAAAAATGACAAAATACCCAAATGATTTCAAAATCTATGTATTTGAAAAACTAAACCCAAACCGAACCAGAACCAAATCAAGAATCAAATTTTAGTTTTTCCAATTAAATTTTTTAAAATTTTTAGTTTTTTATGTAAAAATACTCGAACTCGATATATACCGTACAAAACTTTATACGAAAAATAAAAATATCTGAATATTTCTTAAAACCAAAATAACAAAAATACCAAAGTAAGTGAACCGAACTCGATAAAGTACCAGCATGTATCGTAAATCTATATACCCGGAAAATCGAATCTAAACCCGAATCAGAATAGAATTAATAACCGAATTTGTAATCGATATAAGATTTAGTTTTTTTAAGAGATTTATCCATTAAATTTTTATTAAATTTGAATTTTTAAAATTTTGTAACAAAATCTACTTTAACCTATTTTTAAGGGTTATTATGAACCATAGATTAAATTTTATCCTAAAGTTTAAAACATAGTCTAAATGAAAGTGTTTTCCGCTTTAATATATAAGAGTAAGATTATACCCACGCTATAGCGTGAGATTTGATTGTTTTTTTTTTAGTTTTTGTTCATTTAGGATTATACCCATGCTATACCCGTGTTGATGTTTTGAATATTATTTTCGAGATGTTGTTTTAGAGGTCCTAAACCCAAACCGAAATCAACCTGAAATAGAGGAACCGAACTCGGCAAATTTACCCGAATAGATCATAAATCTATGTATATGAAAAACTAACCTAACTCGAATCAAAACAAAATCAATAACCAAATTTTAATTTTGAAATTTTATATAAAAATACACGACCCTGAACTTGTCAATACCAAACCGAACTCTGTTCAAAATTTTAAAATACCCGGATGACTCTTAGAACAGCTTACCAAAATACCAAATTAGAGGAACCGAACTCGATAAAATACCAGAGTAGGTCCTAAATATATATACCCGAAAAGCGAATCCAAACCCGAACCGTAACTAAATCAATAACCGATTTATTACCCGATATTTTTGTATATTAAATTTTAGTTTTTTTGCGGATTTATCTATTAAATCTTTATTGATTTTGATTTTGTATAAAAATTTGCAACAAAACTAATTTATTCCTATTTTAAGGGTTTTTATGAACCATATATTAATTTTATACTAAAATTTATAACATAAGTCAAAATGAAATTGTTTCCCGCTTTAATATGTAAGATATATTTTGACGTCAATTTTTTTTTTTTTACATTTTGAGAGACCGAAGAAAAAAACTCACCAAATATTATTGATTGCTAAAGGATGTTTGAATTTATTCACCAAAAAAAAAAAACAAAGGATGTTTGAATCTGAGAGACAAAAACTAAAGACATTTCAATTTGAAAAGTGCAATTTAGTTGTCATTTTTAATTTTTTTTAAAAAACACCAAACCAAAAGAAAATAAAAAACTAATGCTCTTCTTATAAATTACTTTATTCTTTCAAAGTATTGAAAATACTATTTTATGTTTTCACAAATTTAGTTCTTAAAATATAATAGAATATGTTAATTATTTAGAAGAAATACCACATATTGTATATTAAAAATACAGGCTTTCTCTTGATATATTCATATATATAGTATAACTGAATTTTAATATGATTTATTATAATATTTATTTTAAAAAGCTCATCGCTTTCTTCATGAGTGTACCAACGAAGTCCAAACGCTTTCATATAATTCATCTTACTATATACAATTGGTTTTGAACTTATCTTTCTTCTCTGGGCCCAAAAGCCCAAATCTAAGTAACAGTTGCTTATAGTTGAAGAGCAATAAGCTTATAAACTTTTGGAGAAACATTTGCCTTTGTCCTGCAAGTTGCAATACCAAAATACTCTTCCTTTTGCAAAAAATTCATGAGTTTACAATCTTTTTATAAGAAATAAAAGTTTAAACAGAATGATATAAATAATTAAAAATACCACATCACTGGTTATTTCATTTTATTTATGTTTATATACACTTACACATATACTTCACAGTTCACACTATAGACATTTTGTTTTTCTTGATATGTTATTCTTTATTCAACACACATTCAACTAATTACAAAACAATAGAGTCATAAACAACAGTTTCAATTAACTTACTTGATGCCAATTTGATTGTAGCTTCTGTAATCTGGTTTTCTTCAACCACAAGCTTTTTCAACCAATGTGATGAGTTCATCACAAAACCTTCCACATCATCAGACTGAATCATTGGACAACTTACAATGTCTAAATGCTTCAACTTCACACAGTTCTTATTCAAAGCAACCAACACTGACCCTGTCAAATTCTTACATCCTCTCAAATTCACTTCGATCAAGCCATTGCAAGAAGCCAACATCGAAACGACATCTTTATCAAATATCCACTCATTGAAATGCAACTCCAGTTTCCTTAATCTCCCTAAACTCTGTCCTAATGTCGCCAACAAACCTCGTTCTCGTTCAATTGCATCGCACCTAAGCAAAGAAAGCTCTTCCAGACTCGATCCAAAGCTTAAAGCTAATGCCTTAAGACTAAAACCAGTCACAAAGATACAACTCATAAGCATAAGACTTGATAAACACTTGAAATTTGCAGCTAAAGAAACGAGATGATCATCGATCAAATCCATTGGTAATCGTAACTCGAGTCTTGTCAAAGTATCATTGCATTTAGAATTATTCATGAAATGAGTCAATCCATCTCTGTTTCCACCATCATGAATCAACAAAGACTTGAGTGATTCACAAATCTCTGTTACTTTCAATAAAACCACATCAACTATATTCCTACATGATCTTAACTCAATCTCTTCAACATTCTTCAAACACAAACCGATTTCTCCAATTATTCCACATCTTTTCAGATTCAATTTCTTTACCTTTTTGCAACTTTTCCATAACCAACTAACTCCAGTATCATCAGATTCAAGTCCGGTTAAAGAAATAGATTCCAAACCCAATTCAACAACTCTCAAGTCAGAATTAAGGTTAGGGTTAGGGTTAGGGTTTCCTGAGCGAATCTCCACTGATAATTCCTTGAGGAAAGGAAACCAAGCAACCCAAGTGAAATCAGAATTCTGAGGTCTATACAATTCAAGAGAAAGAGAAGTGAGAGATACAGAAGTAGAAAGAGGAAGCAAGGAAGATAAAGTAATTGGATTGACTAAGAGACTGAGATTTCGGAGATTGAAGCAGCAAGATATGATGATTGAGATCAGCTTATCGTTGAAATTGGATTCAACGTTTATCCCTTCATCAGATACAGAGCTGAAGAAGATAAGAGAAAGAGAAGAAAGAGAAGGATAATTGTTGAAGATAGAGGGCAAAAGGGTAATTACTGAACTATCTTCAGGATTGATTCGTAAAGACATGGAAGTCTTCGATGTTCTGAAGAGACGAAGCCATCGTTTTGAGACTAGAGGAACCGATTCAAAAGATGAAGAAGATGGCAATCTTGTAAATATCTCACCTAGAATCTCATCGAAGAGAATTTCCTCCATTTTTTGTGGATAATTTTGACTCTGAAATGGGATTGATTTAGACAAAGAAAAGGAGATTTGTTCTGTTTTTTTCTTTTCTGGGTTTATAAACGGTTTGTGTTCTTCTTCTCTGTCTCGTCGTGGCTTTGGGTTTGACACTTGTGTTTGTTGATTCTTGAGTCACGCAAGAGACACAAATGAATTTAGATAAGTTGAGTTGTGTTGTGAATTGTGTCGTAATGAATTTCTCACATTTTAATAGCATTAATTTTAAATATATTTAATCACAGTTATTTGTTAAATAAAATTAATAACATGTTTATAACGTAAAGTTTCCAAATTTTAACTCTAGAAAGAAAATAACTACAAAACAGGTTAACCCTTGACCTTCTTACGGAAGTATTAGGATTTAATAATGTTTTGATTAATTTTTTTTAGGAGTAACTTTTTTTAAGGATTTTGTTAGGTTTTTCTTTGACTTCACCATGTAATTAATGTTTTGATTAAATTTTTGGCCTAGTGGCATATTATTAGAGCCTAATTTTATCTCATTTCACCTTTTAATTTTTGATGTCTAGAAAATTTGAAAAAAAAAACCTTACCTGTTTTTTCGATAATGTATTTTTTTGTTAATCTTACTCTTATAATTGGATCGACAAGGGCCGATTCATAGCCAAACCCCATATTCTAAAATTTATCTTTTTTTCCTTCTATTTGCATCAGATAAGAATCAAACTATGATGTTTAAGGAAAGCTAAAATAGCCAATATCACTAAATCGTCCTCAACTTTTAGATAATGTATTTAAATTATTCGTTTTAATCTACCGAAATCTTCATTGTCTAGATTTAGAAAATTCTAGTTAGTAATTTTGACATGGTTATATTTGTCACAATAAAAAAGAATCTTTTTGTGACACAATTAAAGGGAATCTATCGGTCATAATCAAACTGAAAAGAATAACCTTTAGCTTATGGCAAAATATAGTTTTATATTCATCATCATGTTTATGAAATTAGGTGTGAGAGGTGAATTTAGGTGATTTTGCTAAACGTTGAGTTGTCGTTACAGATAAAATTAAAATGTCGTAAACGAAAATAAAAAGCGACCTTTTTTATTAAAAAAAAAGAAATTACGGGACAAACATATGGATTAGAAAATAAGGAAACAACACAAGGAACTTCCAAAACTTAAGAAAATGACTCAAGAGAGTAAGGAAAATGACTCAATAATTCTAAAATGATGTTCACCAAACCCTTCACAATTTTTTATTTGATAAAATAAGAACGCAAGCTTCATCAACCAAAAACTAGGTGACTTCAAAAAATAGTGTTTATAAATTTAAAATAAATTGTATTTTTTAAACAAAAAGATGTCACATATTCGGATTAACTTTGGAGAAATATTTAAGATATTTAACTTTGACAAATAACTTTTTATTTAATCTTGTTTAATTTATTTAAATAGGAAACGGTTGTTAAGACTTTTTTATAACTTTCAATATAGATGTTAATGAACAGTTTCTATGGAATGGGCCAGGCCCATAAAATACAGATATTCAGGCCTTCTATAAATTTATATCCATAAAATATTATGCTGAATTTCGGAAAGCAAGAGAATCTAAAAAAAAAACCAAAAGACTCCAAAATCGCAAAAGCTTTAAGCTTTCTTTTTTGTGCAACAAGCTTTAAGCTTTCTTTAACCAAAAAAATCACAAAAGCCTTTTTTTTTTTTTTTTCTAAAACCCGCACGACACCTGAAATATCAAAATGCGTCGGCGCGTGTACAACAAACGACCAGAAAAATACTAAACCACCAATAAAATTCCGACACGTATCATACAGATTTGTCGTTTCTCCTCAAATTTCAAATATCATCTGAAAACCCAGCTTTTAGGGTTTTAGTCTCATCTCCAAGCTCATTTTTCACTTGATATCTTGCGTTCATGTAGGAATATAGTAATCATTTTTAAAAATGGTTCGTTCCTCGTCCTTCTTCTTCTTCTTCTTTCTGATATTCTTACTTTCGGCTGGAGAAATATCATCGCAGTTGGGTTCTGGTCCGCATATTACCGATGTCAATATACTCTTACCTCCGAAGATGAAGAACCCTGTTGAATATCGACTTCAAGGAAGTGATGGCTGCTTCAAATGGTATTTTGTTCGGTTTACCTCAGCTTAGAAATTTGTTGAACTGTATCTACATTGAGCTTAGCTAAAGAGCGACTGGGTTTTGTACTAGAGGTTGGAAATTAACAAGAACATGATGCGTGAATTGTTATTCTTGGTGAACATTTGATCTAATCTTGTTTAAGATGAACAAAGTGATTACTAATTTAAATTTTTAATTTCCAGGTCCTGGGATCATCATGATATTCTCTCGGTTACACCTGAGTTTAATTCGAGTAGTCATTGCTCGACTAGTGCGCGTCTCAGATCGATTGCCTCATATACTGGTAGAAAAGAGACTGCAGTGTATGC
Source organism: Lepidium africanum (assembly GCA_900406405.1). NCBI lineage: Eukaryota > Viridiplantae > Streptophyta > Magnoliopsida > Brassicales > Brassicaceae > Lepidium > Lepidium africanum. The sequence goes on along the minus strand of OVAX01000098.1, from coordinate 60,744 downwards.
CACTGATACATTGACCGGGATGGTGATTCGCTGCAAGGTGTTTATTGACAACTTCTCACGGATTCAGATATTTCATAATTCTATTAAGCTTGATCTTGATGGTCTTTCCATGCTTAGAGTCCGTGCTTTTGATAACGAAGGTAATTCTAATCTACAGATTAACCCTTTCATTTTCTTCTTTCCTGCTTGATAGTTTGATTTTAGTTTGACATCTATTTTCTTAACTACTCCATATGTATTGATATAGTGCACTGTTTTTCTTCACTAGTCCATATATTTTGATATAATGCGCTGTTTTTCTTCTATCTGTTCTATAGTTCTGAATTGGCTGAAATCTATCTGCAGAAAACGAGTTCTCTTCACTGGTGGGTCTACAATTCATGTGGAAGCTAATGCCTGAGAGTGGTGTATCCACACATCATCTTGCTCATGTGCCTTTAAAGGAATCTCCTTTGACTGACTGTGGAGGACTCTGTGGCTACTTGGATATCCAGAAAAAGCTTGAAGAGAGTGTATGTAAATCTATTGAGTGTGAATGACTGAATCTAAAATGTTTAGTGAATGAGAGATCTGATGTGGCACGGTACTTGCAGGGTGTATTTGCAGATTTGTTTGTGGTGAAGGGAACCAAGATTGGACATGAGAAGGTTTCAGTACACCTGCTTGAGGCCCCTCTTACCCATATTGCTGATGAAATAGTACTCACGGTGGCAGAGGCCATGTCACTTGAACCTCGTTCACCAGTCTATGTCCTGATGGGAGCTTCTTTTGGTTACACATTAAAGGTCATGCGTGGGAATGTTCCTCAAGGTCTGTCTGCATCTTATAATTTGATTTGTATTTAACCATTTTGGGTTATTCGATAATCTTGTGGGTTTTAAACCTCAGGTTCTTGTTTAGCATCGCCAATAAAACAATGTATGCATCGTTAGTACACTTTCATATGAAACTGTCAGGATTATTCACTTTAGGATTTCTTAGTGGCGTTAAGTCGCATTTTTAATCTAATACGTGTAACTCGAATGTGACATGCTATGTTATGTGGCTTACCAATCTCCTTCTTGATTGGTTTATTGTTGTTCCAATTGCAGCCGTGCATCTACCTTCATCACATCACAGATGGTCTGTGTTGAACTCTTCTGTTGTTCAAGTGGATTCTTTGATAGGTCTGACTAAAGCATTAAGCTTGGGGGTAACAACAGTTGTTGTTGAGGATACCCGGGTTACTGGCCACATTCAAGGATCATCTATTAATGTTGTCACTCCAGACACTCTCATCTTGTACATGTCACCTTGGTCAATGTCAGGGGATACTATCACAGAATCAAAACCTTTCCCATCATCCATGCATTGGTATGTGGTCTCTGGTCGCGAATATCTAATTCAAATGAAGATTTTCTCTGGAAGAGCTGATGCACATGAAATCTATATAACTGAGGTATTTTTTCTTTTTCTTTTACCTTTTTTTTTTGCATTGAAAGGGAAAATCTTTGCATGCTCATGTGTAGTTTGCTTAAGTTTCTTTGTTAGACACCTCTCATTTTCTCAACTATTAGACATAGTGCGCAGTTTCTTTATTTGAAGTTATAGTAACCACAATGACTTTCCTCCCCATTTTTACTGATTTTGATGCGGTCATATGAGTCTCTTTATACTGAACTGGCGTTCCTTTTTTTTGGAGATGTTGCTGGTGCTACACAGTATTTAAACCTTTTCAGGGACAGAATAAAAATAGAAAATTACAAACTGAAGAAAAGCCGGATGACCTATTGTTTGTGTTTGTTTTTTCTCACTTCTGTTCATTTGTTTGCTTTTAAGTTTTTCTTTCCTTTGCACAATCCAGATGATTTGTTGTAGATATTACTCCTGAAGATTCTTAGTATGTTCAACATATTATTTCCTACCTTGATTGCAGACAGATGACATACAACTGTATGAAAATAGTTCGGATTATTGGAAAATTCTCTCACTTCCAGACAAATTTTCCTCTGAATATGGTCGGCGGAATTCTAGAATTTTGAAAGCAGTCTCACCAGGATTGGGACAGGTGACAGCTACATTGACTTATTTCAATGGGCATCAGGATTCAAAAGAGGTGAGAAAATGATACAATCTTTCTAGAAACCTTTTTGTCTATTTCCATTTGTTGGTACTGCAAGTTTAACAACTTCATCTGGGGTAGGTTCTCAGGGTTGTCCAAGAAATTATGGTTTGTGAAAAAGTGCAGTTCACATTGAACAGTAAAGATGACACACCTAAGATTCTACTGCCCTGGACCCCTTCTGTTTATCAGGAGCTGGAGCTAATTGTGAAAGGAGGTCAGTTTCCAAGCTATGGTGTTCAAATTTGACAGGAGCTACTCATGACGTTGATCCTTTTCAAATTTTAAACCCATAGTGACTTAATGGTTGTTCTCCTCAATGTAGGTTGTGCAAAAGTATCAAGTGACTACAAGTGGTTTACTTCAGATATGAGCGTTTTGTCCGTGTCAGCTTATGGAATTATCCAGGCAAAGAGGCCTGGAATAGCCACTATAAAGGTGGTGTCGACCTTCGATTCACAAAACTTTGATGAGGTATGTTGTTTTTTTTTTGCATATTTTAAAACCTTTAAAGGCTTAAGAAAATAGGGAACATATATTTAATTTTAAACTTTAAAAGGCGTGGATCAGGAACAAATCAAAATGCGCAAAGTATTTTTGGCAACTTATTATGCTACGCTTATACTTTTATCTTATTCGTCATAGGTCATTGTTGAAGTTTCTATTCCATCCTCTATGGTTATGTTGCAAAACTTTCCAGTCGAGACAGTTGTTGGATCACACCTGCAAGCAGCTGTCACAATGAGGGCTTTGAATGGTCATAACCTAAACTTATCTTTTGTCACCTTTGATGTTTATATATCATCAGTGTTTTTGTTTTGCTTTATTTTCTTCTAAATTGTTAACTCGGAAATCTTATACATCAGGTGCCTCGTTCTCTAAATGTGATGCTTTTAATTCAATAATAAAGTGGAAGACAGGAAGCGACTCTTTTGTTATTATTAATGTGACATCTGAGACAATGATGTTGGACGAACTAAGAAGCATGGACTCCAGTCCTCCTTGTTCACGAGCTTATATCTATACTTCATCTCCTGGCCGCACAGTACTACAAGCAACTCTGGCAAAAGAGTTCCATTATTTTGATAAGTCTTTAGGTGAATCAATTGATTTGAAAGCAACTTTAGGTATCGGATCTTATCTGCCACTTTCTGTCAGGCAGGATACTGATGGGAATCATCATGGTGGATATTGGTTCAATAAGACACAAGATGAAACTGATTTTGGGGTTAGTAAGCTATATCTTGTACCTGGGACATATGTTGACGTTATGCTTTTGGGGGGACCTGAAAGGTGGAATGACGATGTTGAGTTCACCGAGACTGTGAAGACTTTGCCTGAAGATGAAGAAAATCCTACAAACAGGGTTTATGTCCGTCATGAGTTTGAGCGCCACGCCAAGATGTATAGAATATCGTGTCAGAAGCTTGGCTCCAACGTAAGTTGCAGACATTATATGTAATTATTTTATATCTATTGGCATGCTATTTATGACACTGTCACCTCTTCCTTTCTTGTATTCATTCAGAAACTGGTTTTCATGCGTGGGAATCTGGTGGGTATGGACCATCCTGTACCTTCAGTGGAAGAAGCTCCGTTGTCTGTTCATTGCAGCTTACCATCCTCTGTTGTACTCATTGTTGATGAACCTGGTATGTTCAATATTGGCAAGTCTGTAGGTTGGGTCTTTCAGAGGTTCTTTAGGTATGCAGTGATTTGTTCATGACATGAGGTTTATACATGTCATTTTACAGTTAACAAACTTGATGTGATAAGAGCTGCTAGTCAAGCAGACAGGGCATCAAGGCGACTTCGTGTAGCCCCTGTGACTGTGGCAAATGGCCAAATAATTCGAGTGGCTGCTGTTGGTATTAGCGACTTTGGAGAAGCTTTTTCAAATTCCTCAACTCTTTCTCTTAGGTGGGAACTGAGCAGTTGCAACAATTTGGCATCCTGGGATGATGATTATAATTCAACAATGACAAAGTCTAGCTGGGAGAGATTTCTTGCACTTCGCAATGAATCTGGTTTGGTAAATAAATTAATTTCTTCGTCATTGATTCATTCTTCTGGCGTTAAATTACTTATCATTTAATAGAAATTATATACGAATTTGACAGTGCACTGTCCGAGCAACTGCTTATGGTATTGATCATTCTGTAAAAATCCAATACTCAACTTTGTTTCCACAAGGTTCTGAAAATACTCTCACTGATGCTGTACGCTTACAGGTATGCATTTGTAAGGCTTATTGCCATAACTTTATTCATTTCTCTCCCCATTTTAATCATTCATTCACACTTGAGGTTCTAATTAGACTTTCCTCCGTTTATCTGATAATCCTTGTTATTTCTCATTTCTATCAATTGGTTGAATGCTCAGTTGGTTTCCACACTAAGAGTCACACCGGAGTTCAGTCTCGTCTTTTTCAATCCTAATGCAAAGGTAAATCCAACTCATTAGCAAGCGTTTCCCTTTAAAATTGTAAATGATAGATTGGTAGTCTGATGCATACATTGATACAAAGGAAGCATAGAGAGTTTGCAATGAATATTTGCATCCCTCCCTCCTTTTTTTCCTCTGGTTTTACATGTTTCGAGAGTACTTACAACGAGGTTTGTAATAATTCAATTGTTTCTAAACCAAAGGTGAATTTGTCATTGACTGGAGGGAGCTGTTTGTGGGAAGCAGTTGTGAATAATTCTGCAGTAGCAGAAATTGTTCGACCCCCATCTGGCCTGCAATGTTTGCAAATGATGCTGTATCCAAAAGGGTTGGGGACTACACTCGTGACAGTATACGACATTGGGGTTTCTCCTCCACTTTCAGCTACTGCGTTGGTAAGTCTGTACTCCAAACATGATAATTCGAACCGGTAGACTTGTGGGAGTTTATTGATTTGTTAGAGTACGATAAATATGACTATGGCTTCTGTTAGGAGTATATCTTGGAGATAATGATGTCGCCTGTTCTGTGGAGATCATTTTCTAGGTTGTCACTTGTATCTAGTCTAGAACTGATTGAGTTCTATGAACCCTGAATCTTTCATGCAATTCTTATCATACAGATTAAAGTTGCAGATGTGGACTGGATAAGGATTGCATCTGGGGATGAGATAAGCATAATGGTATGTTTAGCAGGTTTATCCCTTTCTTTAGTATTGTATTATTCCCTTCTTGTATATATTTAGTTCTGTCTGTAGTTTCCGCTTTGCTTTCTGTGAACTTTAGTATGATATTCTCATGCTTAATTTGAATGTCGCAGGAAGGAAGTACACACTCCTTTGATCTACTGACTGGCATTGACGATGGGACGGCCTTTGATTCTTTCCAGGTTTAAGACAAAAAATTTGTAGATATTTCGATTCACATGTTCTTATTTTTCTTGATCTACGTGTTATGGAAACATTCTATAAGCACTTTCTGTCTAGCTTCACCAATCTAACTTATTTGAATTTTGAATGTAAAAGAAAAGATTTATAGATGATATTTTGTACTTCAGTGTCTCCTTATTACTGATTTTTCAAAGCTACAAGTGATTGATTGCTTAATTGTCAATAAGTGCAGTACCCACTTATGGACATTATGGTGCATATCGAGGATGATTTCGTGGAGCATGTCAGTGTTGATGATAATTCTCTTTCTGTTGGTGAACACGTGGCAACTTCCTCTTTTACATTATCTGCTAGACGACTGGGAATCACAACCCTATATGTGGGTTTACTTCTTCACTTTATCAATGCTGTTGGTATTTTTGTTCTGGAAATAGGTACATTTGAAGCAATATTTTCGTTAAACAGGTCAGCGCAAGACAGCAATCAGGAGATAAAGTACTGAGCCAAACCATTAAAGTCGAAGTTTATTCCCCACCAAGACTTCACCCACAAGGAATATTTCTTGTTCCTGGTGCTTCTTACGTGGTATGATGGATTATATATATATATATATATATATATATAGATATATATATCTTTCTCTTTCAATCTTCGAGATTTCGGTCACTGTATTCCAGATGAAGATCTTTTTTTTTGTTGACTTATCTTTATGCTTTTGATTTCTAGCTAATCAACATTATTTACTTGTAGCTCACTGTTGAAGGAGGTCCTACTATGAATGTTTCTGTTGACTACACCACTGTTAATAACAAAGTTGCAACGATTGACAAATCCGGACGCCTCTATGCAACATCACCTGGCAATACGGTGCGGGCAAACTGCTTCCGATCTACCTTGTCTTTTCAATACTCAAATCAGATAAAGCAGTTGGACTTTATTTAAAAATTTAGACTCGAAAGATGTCACATTGACCTTATTTTTCTCTGTGATTAGACAATCTATGCAACAATTTACAGGAGTGAAGGTTCTGTAGTTTGTCAGGCAGTTGGAAATGCTGACGTAGGACTTCCTACTGCTGCAGTGCTGCTAGCTCAAAGTGACACTGTGGCAGTTGGTCATGAAATGCCTATGTCTCCTTCATTTTCCGAGGTGAGAATCATAAGCAAGAATTAACTTATTGCTTACATTAAATCGTCTGGAGTCTCATTGCCAAAATCTGTTTTTTTGGTTTCATAATCAGGGAGACCTTCTGTCTTTCTATGAGCTCTGCAGAGCATATAAGTGGGCTATCAAAGATGAGGAGGTATAATTCAGTGCTTCCCCTTATAGTATAAATAGTAATCTATTTTTTCGATTTCTGTGTGTATGATAGAAAGCTTTTTTTTTTCTTGTTAAGGTGTTAACTTTCACTGCATCCTCCATTGACGTGGAAAATAATGCTGGCTTTGTTAATGTCGTCCAAGGAAGGTAACTTAATATTGTTTCATGTGCTGTAGATTTATACATTAAAGAAAATAAGATGTAAACCATTGTCCAATTGTGGTTGATATATATCTTTAGGTCAGCTAGTAGAAACTTATGCTTACCAAGAAGTTACTTTTCACTAGTCTAAAAATATCCTTACATGGCTTCATCTTGCTCAGCATCGTTCAGCTCATTAAAGTAGGCTCAGCTAGTGAAATTAGCTTGCACGTAAAAGTTTATGGTACAAAGTTAAATAAACAAGCTTATAGAAGACAATGAAAAATGTTGGTAACAACTTGAGTTTAGTATTCCTGTATTCTGTTCAGCTAAGGTTTATGCAGACTAGTAAGCTTTGACAGTCCATAAGCTAGACAACTCAGAAAAATCTAACGAGCAGCTTATCTTTTCTCTTTCAGATCAGCTGGCAAAACCAGAGTCACAATTGCTTTCTCATGTGATTTCGTGTCTCCTGGCTTGTACTCTGAATCTAGAACATATGAAGCGTCAGTGATTTTATCTGTTGTGCCTGATCTCCCTCTTTCTCTTGGGGCTCCTATGACTTGGGTTCTTCCACCTTTCTATTCATCATCTAGTCTATTACCTTCATATCTAGAGCCACAGAAGCACAGGGATGGTCAAAGTCACAGAGGCAACATAATCTACTCAATATTGAAAGACTGTAGCTCTCGAGCTGAGTTTGAGCAGGATACTATATCAATTAATGGAGGAAGTGTAAAAACAACAGAAAGCGACAATGTTGCATGTATTCAAGCCAAAGACCGGACAAGTGGAAGAGTTGAGATTGCTGCTTGTGTGAGGGTTGCAGAGGTATTTTGAATACGGAAGTGTGTATGGAAATTTCCTTCAGTAGGGATTATTGTGCTCTCTAGTTTCCGGTCACTCAATTTGTTATTCTACTTAATTGTCTTCTATATTTCGGTTTTGTTGCTAACATAGAATTTTGGAAGGTTGCTCAAATAAGAATGAAGAGTGATGGTATTCCTTCCCATTTGGTCGATCTTGCTGTTGAGGGTGAACTTAAACTTCCAATAAATTACTATGACACCTTAGGTAGTTCTTTTTACTTTTACATGCATCCTTAATTTTGTTAATATGTGTTTTTTCTAATATGTTTGTTGTTTTGATTTGAAAAGGGATACCTTTTCTAGAAGCACATGGTTTTACTACATACAATGTTGAAACCAATCATCGTGATGTTGTATCTATTAACATTGTCGATGACCAATCAAGTGTCTACATTAAGGTGCGCTAATCCTTTTATCAATTGAGGTTAAATACTTTATTCAAGTCAAATACTTTATTCAGGTTAAATAAATTTTTTTCTTCGTCCAATCTATGCTCTGTATATTATGCTCTACCACTCCTTTCTAACCTTGTCACTTTATGATAAAGGGAATAAAACATGGCAAAGCTCTCATCCGGATCTCCAAATGTGGTGACCTCAGGAAAGCAGATTACGTTATGGTATGGGCTAATATCATGAATGCAATTCCATAACTTTATAGAAATACTCAGTAAAAATAACTTGCTGACTTGCTGTTATATAGGTACACATACATCTGTTATAATAACTGTAATTGTTTATATATCAAAGGTTTTTTTTTGTTCCGTCAGGTTTCAGTTGGGGCGCATATAATTCCTCGAAACCCGGTCATTCACACTGGAAACTTGTTAAATTTCAGCATAGCAGGTAAGATGTCAACTTAATTCTACCATATAAAAGGGACTTTTATGCCTATCTTGTTAAAAAAAATGACATTTCTTGCAAAAATTGAGAAGGTTACAATGTGATGTAGGGGCAGATCATCAAGTATCTGGTCAATGGGTTACATCAAACAGAAGTGTCCTATCTGTCAATGTGGCATCTGGCCAAGCCAAAGCGATCAGCCAAGGCTCAGCTCACGGTACTATAGAGTTATATTTTCACGATTCTTCTTGTGCATAAGTTAGTTTATTAAAGGATTGATCACTTAGAAATATTCTTTAATCTGCTGCTGATTCTTGTCACATCTGCACAGTTACATTTGAAGGTCATGGTTTGAAACTGCAAACAAAAGTCACAGTGCTACTTGGAAACTCCATATATGTTGACTCTCCTAGAGAAACACTGACAAATGTCCACGTCCCTGCAGAAGGATTCAACTTTCCTGTGAAATTCAGGTCTCTAATCTCTTAATGCCGCATTCAAAATATATATATAGGCAACAAAGTTATTTAGCTTTGATTCTATAAACTGCAACAGGGAGAACAAGTTTATAGTCTCTGAAAATGGAAACAGGGCCGCATTTAACTGCCAAGTAGACCCTCCATTTATAGGGTAAGATGCTTACTTCAACTGTACTTTTTTGTAGTGAATAAAATATCTGTGTGCGTGTATATAGATATATAAATGCTCAATCGTGTTTTGACTCTTATTTATCCTGCACTGAAGATACGCAAAGCCATGGATGGATCTTGATACTGGCAACACGTATTGTCTTTTCTTCCCATACTCACCTGAGCATCTGGTTCACTCCATGTCTACTGCAAAAGACATGAAACATCATGTGTCCGTCTCTGTTAAGGCTTCACTCAAGGAAGCTCGTCATGTTTCAGGTTCTGCATCTGCACTTCTTATTGGAGGGTTTTCCATAACAGGGCCAAACAAGGTTAATTAATATACTTGATTACTACTCTTCTGAAAGAATCGTTAACAAAATCCTGTAATTTCAAAATATTTGTTTTATGTGAGTTTGACTTGGATTTATGTTGCAGCTAAATATAAACCCTGATTCAAACAAGACCATCATTTCAATACTTGGGAACACCGGTAAAACCATTATATTAATCGTTACTTTGTTTTTTGTTTTTTGGCTGTGAAGAAAAGCAAATGATACTGAAAATACTAATTGCAGATGTACAAATTCACTGGCGCAACAAAGGTAGGTTATTGATCAGCTTAATCAACAAAGAAGGTTTTGGTATTGCAGGGCGTGCACTATATGAGGTGGTTTCTCGCTTAAATTCTATATATAAGGTTGATAATGTAATCCATACTAATAGAAGATCAACAATTAGTAAACTCGCGAAACTATGTAAACCTTTTTCAGGTGATTGTGCTAAGATCAGAGAAATTCACTGATAGAATCCTCATCACTCTCCCTTCTACTGGTAAGCTACTTCTTACTACACTCGTTATAGACTAGCCTCTGGTTATTTTACTGACCATGTGATGAGATTATAAACTGTTCTCCGCAGGTCAAAGCGCTGAAATTGATGTCTCCTATGACACGAGCGAGTCTTTACTAACACCGTCTAAAGATGGATACTCAGTTTTGTTTAAGATACTTTGGAGCGTTTTGGTTGTGATTATATCAGTGATCATCTTGATGAAAGTGATAGATAGACCAGGTCTTGTTGGTCCAGCAAGAACTACCACAACTGCAACAAACGTAGCACCTGCAGCACCGAGAACACCAGAAAGAAGAAGTGGTGCAGTTATATACCATGAGGAATCTCCTAGAACACCATCACCATTTATGGAGTATGTGAAGAGTACACTGGATGAAACCCCTTATTATAAAAGAGATGGAAGGAGAAGGTTTAATCCACAAAACACAATGTAGAAATTTTGTTTTCGGTGATGACGATTTTGCTATGAGTTAGATTAGAACAACTTTTGGTTTGTAAACACCAGACCTGCGGCCAGCAATTTTTACATCAGTTGGGCATTGTCATGCAAAGGATCTGTAATGTGTCTGATACATGACAGTTATATTTATGTTGTTGAATTAAGACATTATTGTCTAGTCAAAGTCGATGTTTCCGAAAAGAAGCCATGGAATGGAAGAGTGATTCCTTGGAAACATTATGAATTATGATCCATTTTAAAGCAAACTCACTTGCGAGTTATTCTCAAGCTGATTTCATCCTAATATGAAGAAACACAGTCTTCTGCCAAAAAATCATTTCAGTGAAAAGTGGGCAAAAATCTCATCAAAAATGACTATAATTTGCAAAAATAATATTTAAACAAAACATGTGCAAAACAACTTAGTGACTGATTTACCAAAAAAAAACCTTTCCAAATAACTATGTGCAAAAATTCATCAAAATGAATTACGAAAAACATTCCAAATAAAACATGTCCGACCTAATATCAGAAAGTCTAAAATGTATGAGAATTAATACTATAAAATGTAAAAAGAATGCAATATAACAAACTAGGGATTCTATACTCATATAATCAATTCAGCTTCATATGTCTAGGTAGTTTGTTTCCTTGAGACTGACTAAATATCTCAACTAAAAACCAAAAAAGAAAAAAAAATCCTACTTTGCCATAAAAGTATGAAGCTGAATTGATTATATGAGTATATATATTATATATGTGCTATTTTGTGGATACCTTTATGAGATCAGCAAGAGACTGAGAATTCTATGTGAAGAGGTGATAGTTTAAAATGGACATGGTGATGATCGTTCATATATTGAAAGATTTCGCTAGTTTTCAAATTTGGGATTTGTTTTAGTTGCCTCTGTTCTTCCAGATACTGAAATGATTCGCAACTTTGATTGCCATACGGAGATTGTTTGTTTATGAATGGAGAAGATTCTACCAGATGTAGCACAAGGAAATGGCATCAAGTGCTTCTGAAGTGATAATATCAGTGTTCAAAAAAACGCTAGGCGTTAGACGGGCGGTGACCTACTCTTTCCAGTTCTGTTCAACCATGGGCAAGCTGAACACTTAGTTAGATTACGTTCCAGTTCTGTTCTTAGTCAAAATTCGGTTTACAATTCTTTCCAGATAACCCAAACTAGCAACTTAACTCAACCGTTCTAACAGTCTCACGCAGACATAAACATAAGTTACACGTACCTTAGCATATTCAGTGTGTCCGTACCTGGAACCAGCTCAGACGTACGTTCTGTCCATCCCACCATCTGTCACCTATTTACCCAGTTTGCTGTGCCAACCACCTTTCCAGACTGCACCATCTTCCGTGGCATTACCCAGTTCATCCATTAGTCTGTTAATCCGTTCATGCTTCTCCGTCCTATTTTCCGGTCCGTCGGACACTTTTCGCTGTCAGACTTCCCGCTCATTTTACCAGAACCCGTACCACGTTCAACCATCCAGAGCACCATTAACCATCCAGTAACATGTCCAAACAATCCTTCCCGTGCAGTACCAAGGTCCGGGTTTATCTTTCTCTGTCTCGACCATCCTTCGTACCTTCCCGAACCAAACTGTACATCCTTCAATCAACTCGTTCGCCCTCCACCATCTCCCTTATTACCTAGTCACACAGCCAACCACCCCATAAAGTGACTAAGTAATAAAGAGAGATGGCTCGGTTCATCCGAGACCATCGGTGATTGGTTTCCACCACGATCACCCATCCAGGCAGTAAAACCAGTCGTCAGTCAGTTTGCCTCAACCCGCATTGCATCATTCTCGTCCCAATCTCAATTCTGTCGCCCATTCTGTGTACCGCATCGCCTCTTCCTTGTCCCAACTCGCAGATTTTTATCAACTCTTGTTGCCTTACCGGAATCCTAACACCTTTTATCACACCTTCTTCACTCATTACTCAACCCAAACTCAGAATACTCGACCGAGTTCCCATTCATAATCACCCTTTCACATATTCGGTCAATAACAATCAAAGATTGATCGATACCAGTCATATATCCATCAACCACGATCAGATTCCCTCGATCACACTCAATCTGCGGTTCACCCCTTTCTGTATCAGAACCAAAACATCTCGATCATGGCACCATATTGCTTATCCACTATCGAAACCACCTAATCACAAATCGCTCTCATTAATCTATGTCTCGGTCACCTTTGATTCGCAATCACCCTTTTCTTATCTCCTTTCTGAGACCCTTCAATCGCAACCACATACCACATCAAACCCACGGATTACATCCGCTCTCAGTGATTCCATGGCCATCGAAACCCTTCCTTCATTCCTTAGGAAGAATTCGTGTGCCTCTCTCGGTTTCTTTCTTTCGTTCTCTCTTTCTCTTTCGTTCGTTCCCTCTGTTTTCTCCATCCCCTTAACGGCGGCACTAACCATTTATTTATTTGGTTTTTCGTGAAACCCTAGTCACAGGAAACCCTAACCGATCCCTCCAAACTGATCAGACCAATTCACTTAAATTGAACCGAATCCCTTACCGTGGTACAATCAGTCCGTACCAGGACTTGACCAGACCTGCCCAGTCCTCATCCACGTCCGTCCGGACATCCACTATCACTGTTCGTATACCGACCAGACCTATCCGAACATGGACTAAACATGTCCGAACATCGACCCTTGTCCGAATAACTCGGAACCTTGTTCGAAGGTCGGCCAATTTATCCGAATATCTCGCACCCTTGTCCGAACCACGACCAATCTGGTCTGAACATCAGTCTTATCCGAATCTGAGCAAACCTGTCCGAATCCGACAGCCCTTATCCAGTTCGGCTACCTTGTCTGAATCCGACAGTCCTGTCCGAAAATCACATCCTTGTCCGAATTTCACGGACAATGTCCGAAACCGACAGACTTAACTCGTCGTTTTCCACGTACGTTCGGATTCCCTTAGCCATTTGTCATCTTCTGGTAATGCCATCTCAACCTTTCCGCAGTCCTATCCGGATACACCCGTCTGTTCTGCGGGGTGCGGGTGTTACACCTATCTTGTTCGGTCCATGATGACTTTTTTTTTTAATAATTTGGTCTTTGAAGTAAAATTGGCTATCAAATATATATTAAGTAAAACATATTAAAAAATTATGTGACATTAAAATAGTCCACTATGTAATATAAAATAAAAAAGTAATTATTATTTTTGACACTAAACTTAATCCACTCTAGTTAATATATTTGTTTATTATACTGTTGGATTAACTTTATTGTTATTTTGTTTTTTTTTCTCTATTAATTCAAAGCTTTCTAAGTACTCCAATATTATTCTTTTTGATACTTTAGTTTACTTCCAAACCAGAAATTTACCCGTCAATTTCAGTTCATATAGATTTGAATATTATTCTTTTTGAAAAAAGTATATCATAGATAACCTTAGGATATATGAGTACTTTGAAATTAACAAGTTAAGACTAAAAGAAATTGTAAGATTTTAGGTGTAGGATAATGTAACAAAATGAAAAAAGATCAAAATTTTTGAAAATATGAGTGAATATAGTATAAAATGTTTTAGATTATATAAGACTATAGAGATTATATTAGACTATATGTTTCATGAGAATTCTGGTACCGCGCACTGCCATGAAGTTAAGTACTGCACATATATGATTACGTATATCTCTGGAAGGCCAAAAGTAAGATTGCATCAAAACAAAGTATAACAACTTTAATCAGCCATTTAGACAGTTCGAGCTTTCTTTGAATCATTAGTTTGCAGTGAAACTCGTGTAGTCTTTCTCTTAGCAACCCTTCCATTATATCCTTCCTTTGACTGAGCAGCTCAAGATGTTGCTTCCTTATTACCAAAATTGGAATGAATAGATTCATTATTGTCACGCATATTCAAATTAGAAATAGTATAACACATGTTCCCCATAAAGGACATGTGATTTCAGATAGATTTGGAATAGATTTGGGGGAGGTCGAGAATGATCAAGGGAATATGAATGTGCGAATGACTTAGACAGAAACTAAGTCTTTTCTGAATGCTCTAGGCGGTTTAGAAGCTGGGTTGAGCTGAGTAAGTTAAGTCTCTGGTTTTCAGACAAGACTGTCGGATTCAGACAAGTTGGTCGGATTAAGGCAAGTTGGTTGGACTAAGAAAAGTTAGTCAGATTCAAACAAGATTAGTCATGGTTTAGAGATTCAAACAAGATTAGTCGTGGTTCAGACAAGACTGTTGGATTCGAACAAGATTAGTTACCGTTCAGATAAGAATGTGAAATGCACGAGACATACTGTTGGTTTTCAAACAAGGCATGTCAATGTTCGGACAAAGTCGATGTTTAAAAAAGGATGATCGATATTCAGACAAAGATGAGAGCATCTGCAATGGGAAGTTCTTGCAATAGTCTCTTAAACAAAAATTAAAATAATAAAATAAGATATAATACTTTTTTATTCAAAGAGTCTCTCAAAATTCTTGGAATCCTCACCGATAGTCTCTCAAATGAGAGACTCCTTTACCTTTATGGAGAGACTCTCTTAATAAAATATTATTTAATATTTTATTGTTATTTTTTTGATGAGAGACTCTTATAAGAGACTTCCATTGCATATGGTCTAATATATGTCCGAATAAGCTTGGTTGTTATTTAGACAATATTGGTCGATGATTGGCTAGAGCTGGTAGACCGACGGTACATATTTATTGTCCCACGGTCAAAGAACCTAGTTCAGTTTAAGTGATGGTCTCACTTTGTTAGCTGAAATAGTTTAGGGTTTCATATGATTACGGTTTGACACGAGCTCTTATAGATACAAGGCCTAGTCGCCGCCGTTTGGTAATCAGGAGATAACAGAGAAAGGAAGAACTCAGAAAATATTCTAAGGAAAGAAAAAAGGGTTTTCGAAGGCTAGATTCTGATTGTTATCGGATTTACTCCATGTATTTCCGAGGAATCTATAACTACGATCAAAGGGTTTCAGTTTCAATATGTGAAAGGGTTTACTGTAATCGAGTGTGGTCGAGGGTTTCATGGCATGGTTTGATTGATGATCGAGCAAGGTGCAACAAGAGATGTTATAATTATGACAAGGCTCAGGTGATTAAGTCTCTACGATGGTGTCTGTAATATATTAGTAAATAGTATAAGATATGTGTACCAATATGCATCATTTTTATTGTTTTATAAATTTTTTTGTCAATTGTGAATGTCACATTATTAAATTTTGTAGTGTATTTGTATCATTTAATAGATTACTAGCAGTGGACCCACGTGTACGCGTGAGGGGTTAAATTGTAGTTTTGAAAATTTATGTAAATGAATTAAATATACAAAAAATAAAAATTTAAAATATTAACCAAACATAAAAATAAAAAAAATTATGCTAACAAACTAATATGAAAAATTATAATACGCATAGTCTTTGCGAAATAGTTAATTTTTTTTTATAATTTTAAAATAAATATTATCCTTATAACATGTAATAGTGTTAGACCATCTGCGAGAGCTCAAATTTACGGTTAGACCAAATATTTTCCACCTTGTATTTGTTATAGTCATCGCTAATGTTCTGCTTTTTCATGATGAAGCCAAATGGAAAGTCTTTCCAAACAAATCACTAAATGCGAGGAGTATTTTTTTAGGGTATTCAATCTACACATTGCAATACATAAAACTAAGACGGTAAGTACATGAAGAGTATAAAAAACAGAAAATAGTTACCTCACAAGAATGGTCGCATAAGAGATCATTTCCTTGTTTTCAATAACTTTAATGGCAAAATTTTTAGACAATGTGCAATTAGCCTCACAAGTATTATCCATTATTCGTAAATTCAGCTTTAACCAGATAAATAGAACATCACATGAATGCAATATATAAACAAAAAAAACGTTATATGAAAATGAGGAGAAATATATAAATGTAGTGAATTTACGTTACAGTCAAGGATTCTACATCTTTCTCGCATGCACCAAAAAGAATCATATTTCTTAGGGTAGTCTTCGTCCATTATATGGTAAGCATGGAATTGCATTATTGTTAGAGATGAAATAATACCATTGTGGCTTCCATAAATCAAAACCGTCGGACATTCGTATTGGTAATGCTCTAACTGATGACATTTGTAACACTATGGTTGCTTTGTTGTAATTTTGTCTGTCCTCTGCCTCTACCTCTTCCTCCTCTAGAATTGTCACGTCCTCGTCCTCTACCTCCAGAGGTTTTGTGATATGCAACCGTAAGTGCATTCTCTTCATAGTTTTCCTTCTGAAACTTTTGCTCATGGACCATGAGTGAACTTTGCAATGCATCTAGAGATAGCACATCAATGTCCTTCGATTCGAATCGAACAAACAATGTAATTCCATTTCTCTGTAAGTGTTCGTAAGATCTTCTCAACAATCTTCACGTCAGTCATGTTTTCCCCATAGTTTCTCATATTATTGGCAATGATCATCACCCTTCCAAAGTAATCCTTGCATCACACTAATACTTCAAAATCTCTTCGAAGTCGATTGAGTTGTACCCTTTCCACACGAGCGTTCCCTTGGTATTTCAGTTTCATTGAATCCCATAGTTGCTTCGATGCCTCCTTGTGAGTAATTTTTTTTCAGAATTGATTTGTTAATTGACTGAAACAAATAATTCTTTGCCTTAAGATCTTTAAGTTGCAGCTCCTCTAATGCTTTCTTCTGCGCCGACGTCAACACTCACCTGGTTGCACAAACCCAACCTCCACGACTGTCCAATACTCTTTCGATCGTATAAGATTCTCCATAAGCATGTTCCAGTGATCATAATCACCGTCAAACTGCGGAATGGAGGGCTGTGAGAAACAACCATTTCCTTCCTCCGAACCCATCACTACACACTCACTTTGTTATGGCTCTGATACCAGATTGTCAAAACCCAAGAAATCTGGAAACTGCAAATTCATTAAGAAGAAAGTAATGGCTTATAAGCCTTACAAAAGAACTGAATCAAACGTGCTAAACATAGTGGTCCTAGAAAGTAAAAAGCGTGTGATTGTGGGACAATCACTTAGGGAACTAAACATATGGAACATAGTGCTAAACCGAATAACAAATAGATATATATTCGTAACCGGAGATAACCTTCATCAACAATATGACTATCTTTGTAGTTTGTTTTTATTTTTATAGAAACAATGGCTTATAAGCCTTACATGACTAAGTTTCCCGTACGAGTACTCTTCTTTGGTGGTGTTTGGTTGCACTCATGTTGGATAAGCTAAATTATACTAATTAATGTGGTATACATGCAGTGCAGCCTCCTACATTCTATTTTACTGAGACGCATGTTACGTTCGCAAATTGCAAGCATTGTGATTATATTATTACAATTGTCTTAGAATAAAAAGACATGTGTCAGTGTCAAAAAAAGAAAAAAAAAAGACTTGTGTACACAAGCACCACTTTACTCTTTTTTGTAATCCCAAACTTTGTTCTTGGCAAAAGACATTTCACATGTGTTGCTTAATTAACAATAAGAAAACAAACAAAATGATTTTAATACAAAAGTGGACAGATATAATGTTGAATGTTCAATGTGCTCAAATTTCTTCCAAATTTCTGCCATGAAGGTCATTATCATTCTTTTTTCATTTTCTTTCTCACTTTTTTCTAGAAGATTTCTTTGGCTTAAAATAAACAATTTGTGTGTTGTTTGTACCGGTCTCGGCTCGGTACCGGTCCCCACCCTTTTTATAGGAAAATTTCGTACTAGAAACTTCTCACCACGTGCCAAGCGCGTGCTATCCTTTATGTCGGTGCTATATCTTCTAGGCCTGGCGAAAAGCCTATTTGGGCTGTTTTGGACCTGTCATTATGGATTAGTTAGTGGGCTGAGGCCCCCAACATGTGTGTATATATATATATATATATATATATATGGTTTATTGAGTATTTGACCAAAAAAAAAGGTTTATTGATTTGTGATTATATTTTTTTTTTGTCTTAATTGCCAAAATAAATATGCCAATTCTTCTTCCGTTTGTGTCGAGATGATTTTATGTTGAAGATCAAAGAGAGACCAATACATCATATCTTTTTTTTTGCGCTAAACCAATACATCATATCTATCTTCTTCAGACTATGTCGATTCTCTTTACTAAACATCTAACATATTTAACATATAATCTAAAAAATTATACCATGATACTATTTTTCTTTAATATTCGTTTTATACAAATTTAGCTATAAGCAATGATTGTAAATAGGACTACTCAAGGAAACGTACTAATCAGATATTAGAGTGGTATTTTATTTGATCGTATATACTAAATCTTATTCAAAATTTGAAATGTATACTATTTTTTAAAATTTTTTGAAAAATACCTAATTTTTTCAAAAATGACATTTTTAACCTTCTTCATTAATAAGACTACGATTAGAAGATTATGGTTTGGTATTACTTAGAGAAATTTTAAGAAATGTTCTTTTTAACATGTCCCTTTTCAAAAAGTGTCCCCTTATGTCTATTTTTCTCTTCTAATTTTCAAAAGAAAGGGTATGTTTTGAAAATAGACATGTCAAAAAGAGTATTTTTGAAATTCTTCCTATTACTTATCGTTTCTAGTTCTTCTATCTCAGGAACACTATTTGTTTCCATCGTTCATCACCATCATCATTAATAATCATCTAATATGTTCTTAATTATGATCATCTAACATCATCATTAATCATCATCTAACATCACCATAAAATCACGATCATTAACCAATTTTATTTGATATAAATTTTGAAGACGATTTTTACATAATCTTGTTTTGCTTTATTTAGTGTTGTGAAGCATAAGTCTAATTAACCAATCATGAATGAAAACGTATGCACCATCGTTTCTCTCTTTTTTTTCGGAAAATTTTGTTTATGATCATTGAGTTCTATCCATGATTGTTTAATGTGTACGTAATCTTGCTTTATTTAGATGATCTATTTTTTTTGTTTCTCAATAGGTAATTACTATGTCAACTTCAACAACTATAGCGCCCAATTCACTTCCTATACGATTGTTTACTCATGGAACTGAAAGAGTTTGATATATTATTCGAAATTGAAAAACTTACCTGATTTGTCAAAACTAATTCCATTGGAGGAGTTAGAACGATTAAAAAATGGTCAACTAGGAGTTCTTCTAAGATTCTTTGAGAGTAAATTTATGTGGTCAGCACGATTAGTGCATGAAATTTTAGTGTATCAACTTGTGACGAATAAGAAGTTTGAGTTTTAGACTCTTTGTGGTGGGAAAGCAATGAGATTTTCTTTGAAAGAGTTCAAAATAATTATTGGACTAATCTGTGAATCTTATCCTCCAGAGAATAGAGTTGTTGAGGATGATCCTCAGTTTTGGAGACAATTTGGTTCAACAGAGAAAAAGATATATCTTACAATATTGTTGACGAAAAAATTATGGATTTCAAGGATTGGGACAGCAAAGATAGAATTAGACTAGTTTACTTATTTTTTGGTTTTCCGGTTTCTGCTAGTTTGTCATCTGGGGAGAGGAATTACACCAAAAATGGTTTCCTTGGTTACTGACCATAATTGTTTTTGGAAGAATATCCGTGGGGACGAATAGCTTTCCAAAATTTAATTGAATCGATTTTCGAGGTTGAGTATGATTTAAGCAAAAATTCATATACTATTAATAGATTTGTTCAAGTACTACAAGTTTGGGTATATGAAGCTATTCCTGCAATTGGAAAAAAATGTGGAAATGCAAAACTAGACATGATGGAGTTTCCACCAATCATGAGATGGAAAGGATCAAAAAAAAGATGCAAATATGATCTTCCTCAGAAAAACGAATTGGTATGTCCTAGTCTATGCATTATTAGTTAATTATCATCAACATTGTATTACTTGTTTGATGTAATTTCATGGCTTTTAGTTAAGTCAACGGTTCAAATAAGTCAACAATAAAATAAATCGACAGTTCAAATAAGTCAACAATGGAATAAATCGACCAAACAAATCATAAGTCGACAATTTAAAATAAGTCAACAATAGGATAAGTCAACCAAACAAACCATAAGTCGACAGTTTAAAGTAAGTCAAAAAAAAAAAAATTAAGTCAACGAGTACAAAATATAAGTCGACAATTCAGACAAATCAACTTTACAAATAAGTCAATTAAGAGTAGAAAAAGTCTAAAAAAAACAAGTTAACAAAAAGAATTAATAAATCAATGACAAATGAAAAAACAAGTCAACAGTTCAAATAAGTCAACAGTAGAATAAGTTGACTAAACAAATCATAAGTCGACAATTTGAAATAAGTCAACAAAGAAAAAATTAATTTAACGAGTACAAAAAATAAATCGACAGTTCAAACAAATCAACTTTACAAATAAGTCAATTAAGAGTAGAAAAAGTCTACAAAAAAAAAAACAAGTCAACAAAAAAAATTTATAAATCAATGACAAAAGAAAAAACAAGTCAACAGTTCAAATAAGTCAAAAATAGAATAAGTCGACCAAACAAACCATAAGTCGACAGTTTGAAATAAGTCAACGAAGAAAAAAATTAAATCAACAAGTACAAAAAATAAGTCGACATTTCAAACAAATCAACTTTACAAATAAGTCAATTAAGAGTAGAAAAGTCTACGAAAAAAAACAAGTCAAAAAAAATTAATAAATCAATGACAAACGAAAAAAACAAATCAACAGTTCAAATAAGTCAACAGTAGAATAAGTTGACCAAACAAACCATAAGTCGACAGTTTGAAATAAGTCAACGAAGAAAAAAATTAAGTCAACGAGTACAAAAAATAAGTCGATATTTCAAACAAATTAACTTTACAAATAAGTTAATTAAGAGTGGAAAAAGTCTACGAAAAAAACAAGTCAACAAAAAAATTAATAAATCAATGACAAACAAAACAATAAGTCAACAGTACAATAAGCCAACCAAACAAACCATAAATCGACAGTTTAAAATAAGTCAACGAAAAAAAAAATTAAGTTAATGAGTACAAAAAATAAGTCGACAGTTCAAACAAATCAACAATTAAAATTTTGGAAAACTTTTGTTCATAGTATATATATATATATATGATGCATCTTAAATTTTAAATCATAAATAAAATTTCATAAATTTTACGATATGTATATGATAAATTTTGAAATTTGATGTATATATACTATATGTATATTATATTTTAAACTATATAAGTATAAGTATACATGATTCTTAAGTTTATAATTGCTTTACATTTCTTATTTTATATATATGACTCATCAACGTTTTTGAAACTCATTTACATTAACTTTAAAACATTGATAACACAATTATAAAATAATAAGGCTGTAAGAGATTAATAAGGTTAATTTGGTCATTTTGTTAACCAAAAGTATATTTATCAAATTTTACAAAAAAAATTAGGTATAGTTTGCAAATTTTTTTTAAAAATTAGGGTAATTATCAAATTCTCCCATAAATGTATTAGTACCATAGCTAACTTTATTGAGAGGTAATATATGTTTTAGTCAAGATGCCAAAACACTCTAGTTGTTGTTTTTGGCATTAGAAATTAAATCCAAGAAGTGGTATAATCTCTACATTATATTATCTGGGGTTTTAGGGATGATTTGGACTATAGATCAAAATTTGTTGATCCAATTATGGACAAAAAAAAAATCAGATTTTTTTTTTTATTGTCACTTTACATTATATATACATATACACGTAAATGATGTACTTTCATTTTCTTCCAACTTAATTAAATCTCTTTGCGTCTACAACAATCAAACATATCTAACATGCAAGACTAATTTGGAATGAGAATCTTTGTAACTGTGAGGTCATACCACACGAAAAGGACTCGACTCTCTTTTCTATAAATCTATCCCTTAATGTTCCAATTCAAGTAGATTTACCTATAAATTAAATCTAATATCAACTAGATTTTCTACAACATATGAGAGTAATTCATTTATTAGTCTTGTTCCTCTAATTGTTCTTTTTCGATATACAAATATACCGCAAAAGAATTCTCGACCAAAAAAATATATCACAAAAGAAATACTAGACACGTTAAAGGGAAAAAAAGAAGCCGGAACTTTGTCCCGCATAAAACAGAGACAAAGTAAGAAGAAAGTTTCAAAATTTCAACGATGGATCAAATGAATCTGGATCTATGTCCTTCTCATACTAATTCTGTACAATTGACGAGAATCACATCAAAATGTGATGCGTGCTATGAAGATCACCATGAAAACAAGCCAAGCTACAAGGCAGTGGTAATAATTGTGAATTTTATGTCCACGAGGATTGTATCAATACTTACATTCCTTCTCATCATAAACACCTTCTTAAGATCACCACAAGCAGAATTATTGTATTTTTTTGTCATCTTTGCGAAACTCGTGTACGTGTGTCAATATTTTATCAATGTTTACAATGTTATTTCAATATATGTATCCCTTGTGCGAGAATACCTCTAACCTTCAACCAAAAGAATGCCCATGAGCATGAACTTCTTCAGATACCGATAGATATATCCTTCATATGTGATGCATGTGGCTTGTGTGGAGAAAAATATCCATGTTTGTGTCTTCAATGCTATTTCAAAATCCATGGAAAATGCATCTTCTTACCACGTGTTATATCCATCAACCGCCACGACCATCGTATATCTCATGTTTCTTCTCTTGGTCCTAGAGAATAGACTTATGGGATATGTTATGAGCACATTAATGGAGAATATGGAGCATACTCTTGTTCGGTTTGTTCTTATGTTTTCCATTCAAAATGTGCAATAAAACTTGGCATTTGGGATGAAATTGAACTTGAAGGGGTACATGAACAAGATGAAGAAATCAAATCATTCAAAGTGATAGGTCAAAACCTAATAAAACATTTTAGCCACAAACACAATTTGAAGGCTTCACTATTACCATTAAGATTCGATGAGCCAAGAAGATGTTGTTATGCATGCACCCTTCCTTTTTATTCTGAATCGTGCTACGAATGTACACAATGTGATTTTATTCTTCATGATGCATGCGCAAATCTTCCTCTAAGAAAAAGATATGAGATAAGTACAGAAAAACTAACATTAATTGCTAACAGCAATTTGAGAGGTTCTAAAGTTGGCTTGTTTTTTTGTTATCTTTGTAATCGTTTTTGCACCGGTTTCTCATATCATTGTAAGTTTTCGTGGTTTACGGGCAATATAATTAATGTGCGATGTGCTTCAGTATCTGGTGGATTCATTAACCATGAAAGTCATCCACATTTGTTATTTGTAACTAATTCTTACAAGAACATTGGATGTTAGTTTGTGACAAGACATGTTATTATTCTCTATATTGTAGGAATAAAGATACTTGTAGCAGTTACTATTTGTGCTTCAGATGCGCTACTTGACCCACAATGCTAAGAAACAAATATGACGACCATCCTCTCTTCTTATGCTACGGTGAAAAAGGTGTGAATACAACATATTGTTGCGGGATATGTGAAGAGGAAGCATCTTCCAAGACTTGGTTTTACAATTGTAATGAGTGTTGCTCCAATTTTCATACTAAATGTGTATTTAAAAATTTACTACACTCAAGATCATGTTACAATCTAACAACATGTAAGGGATCATTTAATTTTCTTCTCAATAACCATCTATCTTGGCCGATTTGCTTTACATGCAAGACCCGTTGCATTGATGATTTCATTTTCTATTGGAGGGATAATAATACATTTGTCTGTTGTTCTTGTTTTTTCGATGAATTTATTTTATGCCTCTTGTAATTAATTTATAAATAACTAAACTATATTGATCAACAATATTACGACAATATTTTATCCCGTCATATGTCCATTTAATTATGGGATTACCTATATCCAATAAAGTAAGACCTGATTACTGGAGATGAAACTATACTAAAACAGGCCGCTATACAGTAAAGTCAGACTATTCTACTGAGGAGAATAACTCTTTGCTTGAGACTGGTAGATATGGTCCAAATTTCTGGGCACTGCAAGCCAAGATTTGGAAGCTTGATTGCCCAAATAAGATTAAACATTATATTTGGCAAGTATTATCCTGATGTACTGCGGTAAAACACAATCTTATTAGTATGGGAATCAATTGTGATTCTAGGTGTAGAAGATGTGGGGTGGAAGATGAAACAATTAAGCATGTCCTTTTTGAATGCCCCCATCAATACAAATTTGGGCATTGTCATGTGTGCCGTCTGCGATGGATATTTTTCCGGGGAAGTTAATTTGATATAATCTTGATTATCTTTTTTGGCGTATCCTGGATTCAATTGGTGTCAAAATGTTCCCATGGATAATTTGGTTTCTATGGAAATCAAGAAACGATGATTGTTTCTCGGGTGTATGTAAAAGCCCACCAGATGTGCTATCTCAAGCTTCTCAAGACGCATTAGAATGGTCTAAGGCGAGGTGCCAAGCCTTTCTTATTTTCAGCCAAGATCCCTTAATTCTGCCGCACCTTGGCCGGCGGCCTCTGTTTCATTGACCTCCAACCCAGCCTTCATGGGCTATAGATGTTTTGTCGATGGATCGTGGAAGAATACTAATTTGCACACAAGGATTGGTTGGATTTGTTTCCCAGATAATATTTCTGGAGCTTGTTTGGGGGCACGTCGAATCCGGAGAAGGCTATATGCTCTTCACTCGGAGGTGGAAGCTTTGCTTTGGGCCATGGAGTCTTTGATATCTCTTTAGTTCTTAGAAGCCAAATTTGATATGGATTGTACGGATGTGGTGAAGATTATGTCAAGTCCAGAAGAATGACCGGCTTTCCAAACCTACCAGGAAGATTTTCTCAGGTTAAAATCTTTTTTCCAATCATTTTTTCTCCATGAAATACCAAGATCACTGATTATGCTCTCGCTCGTTCTATTCGAGTGTCGGTTAATGGTTAGTGTTTGTAACTGCTACTACTTCTCTCTGGGGAGTGATTTTTTACTATCTATATAAGTTGTTGTTGACAAAAAGAAAGAAAGTATTGATCAAGAATACAAACTTGGAACTATTTTTTAAAGTATTTTTTTCTTTTTTTTTTTGGTCGTGAAAGTTTTTTTTTTCTTTCTTCTCATATGATTAATAATAAAGGAGGAATATATCACAAATAGAAAAAAAAAACCCGACGGAGAAGAAATAGAATTCTTCAGAACTTAAGTCTCAATAAGGGAAGCCACAAGATTCAAACACAAGAAAATACTCGTCACAAAACATTCCCAAAATCAATCACTTATCCAAACTTTCATCAGACTAAATAATCCAAAGTGGCAGGAAAAAATCTCTTATAATGAATTAGTATGCTTCATATATAAAAAATTGAGTTACTGAATCGATATAAAGATCCCACAATTCATATCACAAATGGTAAGGTCGATAACAATGACTGTAAGATGCCAAACAGAAACGAGTAATGGAACAAACCTCAATCTAAACTTTGGAGTAGAGACAATGAACGTAACCACCTCAACCGAAAGATATCGACCTCAAAGAAGAATTGTATTGGATCAAAACTACATAAGATAAGCAAAGACTAACAAAAGCAAATATAATACAATAAATCTAAACTCAAGGGCTCTAACCAAACCAAATCCAAACCCTAACTAATAGAAAATTCTAGCAAACAGAGATGAGAAACTAAAAAGACAACAAGACCAGCCCGGAAAAGAACTAGATCGGCGAGAGTCTCGATATCCGGCCAGAAAATGCTAAGGAGCCATCCAAGACGATTTCAGTGAACTTGCCCAAAACACACGTTCAATGACCTCATATCCAAAAGAAAGAATGCGAAAAAATGCAAGACTCAACAACCAAGAAAAACCGGTGGCACCACAAGCATCGGCGGTGGCTTCAACACTGGAGAAAGAGCTCGAAGACACATCAACTCCCTCTCCGACACAACCAGAAAAAATGAAGATAAAACTACTAAAAGAGACAAAAGAGTGGTGTAAGCTAAATTTATTACCCAATCGCTTAAATGTTAAAAATTCACAAGTGAATCATGAAAATATATGTATGTTATCTGCTATAAAGAGAATCTTTTCTTACAGAAAGTTTATCAAAACTATGTATATTTGTATTGTTAGTTTTTACGGTTGTAACCACTCGTTCTAAGACCAATAGTTGTAATTGTTGTTTAATTTTAGAGAGACTATAGTAACATAAAAACTTTTAGAAATTAATTTTGAGATTAGCCTAGATTTGTAGCTTCCTGTACAATAAATTTTGACCACTATATCCCTACAATACCATTAAGCTAAAATTTATATTTTATTAAATTGGTTTTATTTTTTCTTTCTTCTTCTCTGAAGTCATTATCGTTCATCTTCTTCTCAAATCATTTTCCTTCTTCATCTGTTGTTCCGAAGAACAAAGAAAATTTTTCTTTTTTTTCTCTATTATTCTTTTTCAGATCTTAAATCTTTACAACCTAAAATCCATCTCTGCACTATTTATAGAAATTCATCGGACACTCGCCTCCGTACTACCCATAGCAGGCAAAACTTGAGTTTGGCGAAGGTATGAGTTTTCATCACTTTCTTAGATTTTCACGCGTGTATTTGCGTTTCAAATTTTCAAAATTATAGGACCATCCCTTCCGCGATGTTTCCATTGTGTGTGTTGCGGTTAGTGAAAACAATTAGATCTCTATAAGTGAGTTTCACGATTGGATCATTGGAATTAACTGCCTTCATGATTGGATCATTGTATGTGATAAAGCTAATCAAATTTTCTGGATCGTCTAGGAAATGTGTGGGATTTTGAGAATTTACAATTTGTTAGGGATTTTTATTTGTGATTTGGGGCTGATGTTTCAGATTCTAGAGTTTAAATTGATGACTTTTTTGACATGTTGTATCTAGATCCAATTATCTATTGGTTTGGGTTTCACTAGTCTTCTTTGGTGAGTTTTAGAATATGATTTCGTTTGATTTCTGGGTGTGGTATGAGTTTTAGTGTTCTTCGTTGGTGAGTTTAAGCACCAAATTCTTTGACTTGTTTCTAATGATATATGCAAACGAATCATTTGACTTAAAATAAATTAGTTACCAGATACATATTTGTTTTGCATATTTATATACGTAATAACCGCAAAACTTTTATTTGTGTTTTGCATTCGTGTCAGTGAATGGTTTTATGGGTTTTAAAATATGATTATTGTGTGTTAAGCTTGTTGAGTCTTGGTAATGCGTGGTGCGGAAACCCTAAATCACATTTTTTAGATTTAGGGGTGTGTTTTGCAAAACTGGGTGTGATTTTTAGAACATAATTTTTGAAGTTTTTGTCATGATTCGAACTCTGTAACTGGTATAATCAGAGTTTGATTATGTTTTACAAACTGACATGGAGTGCAAGGCAATGTTTAAAGTTATATTCAAAACATTCTTGTTCCTGTAAAATAGTTAAGTTACAGTTAAATATATTGTTAACTGTTACGATTTGATTTACGGGGTAACATCCAGTCCATCATATCACCGGAACATGATGTTCCGAAGAAGAAGACATGATGTGGTCCGATGAAGAAACCGACGAGAAGGTCGATCACAAGCTGCATATGATTCTGGAAGGTGCGAAGAGATGGACAAGTTTGAGTATCACTGAAAGAGATTGCTCTGTGTTTTTGTGCAAAACAACTTAGTGACCATCCAGTGTTATGCTTATTTATATGTCATGTACTGTGTAAGCGTGCTTCATTTTGTAAACTCTTGTCCTTTTTTACCCAACATTTTTTTCACATAATTTTGCAGCTAACATGTACGTTTCCAGTTAACAAATATGTTTACAGCAAACAAATAATTTACATAGGATTTTGTATATTTTCTGATTGCAAGACAATGTTTGAAGTTATATGCAAAAAGTTAAGTTAACCACATATATTGTCCGCAATGTGGGAAGATTTAATGCAGACAAGATCTAATACGGGTGGAGTGTTCTCTAATGTCCCTCGGACCCTCAAATATATCATTGCCTTCATAATCTAAGTCACGCATAGCCCATTGCAACTCAACTTAATCAAATGCCCTTTCGTCTAAAAAAACATTATGTTAGCTGGGTAACACTTGCAACATTAATGTTATATGCAAAACATTAATGTGCATGAAAACATATATTTTAACTGCAAAATTTGTTTGGTCAATACATTTCAGAACTGGGTAACTGTTATCTAGATAAAATACAAGAGCGTAGTGCATGAAGTGTAGCCAAACTTTACTTTACAACCGGTAATACGATCACAGAGAACTTGACATATATAAAAGCATTAGATTGGATGCTAACGATTTCACTTGTTCGATAAAATGATGTAAATAGGCATTAGATTGGGCTGAAATCTTTGCGCTGTCATGAAGAGTTTTTTTAATTAATCAGTCTTGTCTTATAAAATTTGGGTAGGAACTCTATAATCTACTATTTGTCTGTGCCCCCAACTCTTGTATAGCTTCACTGAGGTTATCTTGTGTTTGTGAGTTATCGCTTGGAACCTCCTATCTTTATTACTACACACTAGTTCATATTATTTCTACAGAAACTTTATTTATTTTCATTTAACAAACTATTTTACAACTACGTCATAATTTACCGACAATTCCTCCCTTTTTTCTCGTTACATCCATAACTTGATGACTGCTATAGGAACTTCAAACACGTTTCTTCTCTTTTTGATTAACTACGCTTACCCTTCTCTCAGTTTTGCGTGTTCTCATTTCCAAACACCTAATTTTCTTACTCATGTTACCTGGTCTTATTATTTTGCACAAACTATATTTATCTACATCCAACAAGCAAATTTACTACAAGCACATAATTTACCGCAAATACACATTTTGTCGACAAATTATTAGTTCTCGGTTTTGATACTTGTTTTCAGTCAACTCGTCTTCATCTTCTTCATGAGTGTCTATGTGAGACCCAAACTTGAGACTCACACATGAGTTTTGGGAACTCAATTTTGTGGCCCATAAGGCCCTGTAAAAGAAATGGTTTGAATTTGAATAAAAATGGAAGTTTGTTGGAAAGGATAAAGGCTTATCAACCTAACCCCAAAAACCAAGTCTTGTCTTCTATTAGTAGAGTATTGGTTTAATTCAATTCATTGGTTTTAGTCTTCTGGTTTAGTATCAGTTATGTCTTTGCTAAATCAACTTTATTTTGTCTCTCTTTTATAACTTTATTTTGTCTTCTCTTCTATAAAAGAGAGAAGTATCTCTGTAATCAATTCATAACAGAATTTTGATTTTACAATGAAGTTTCCTTTACTCTCTTCGAGTCAGTACTGTAAAATGGTATCAGAGCGATGAATCAGAAATTCATCAATCAAATCTTGTTGATCTTCATCTTCTCCACCAATTCATGTTACTCTGATTGGATCTCTCACCCGATTCTCTCTTTGTTTACACTGATTCTGGGATTTTTTTCCTTGAATCTTCTTTTTTTCTCAAATTGCCGGTTATTCCACCATGCAACATCAAAGATTTGGTTATTTCACCAAATTGTATCTTCTTTCTTCGCTAGAATGGTTGTAATCAGAAGAAATCATCTAAGAAATAGCAAAGGGAGCTCATCTATCAAAAGAAACACTTGATCTATGAAATCATCTGCTTCAGACCAAGGCGTTGATGAAGCGGTGAAGAATTCGAGCAATGATCAGCTCGCAATTGATGGAGATCACAACTCACTGTACTTTTTTACTTCCGGTGATAATCCAGGTATGAGTCTCATCGCTGAGCTATTGATTGGAACCAACTTCAACACTTGGACCTTAGCTATTACCACTGCTTTAGAGGCAAAGAATAAAATTGCTTTCGTAGATGGTTCTCTTCCTAGGCCATACGATTCTCATGTTCATTACAAGATTTGGTGTAGATGCAACAGTATGGTCAAATCTTGGCTTCTCAATTCGGTTTCCAAAGAGATTTACAAGAGCATCTTGAGGTTTAATGATATGTCTGAGATATGGAAGGATTTAACAATGCGATTTCACATCACTAATCTTCCAAGATCTTACCAAATTACTTAGCAAATTTGGAATCTTCAACAAGGATCTTTATCTTTATCCGCTTATTATACAAAGCTTAAGACATTGTGGGATGAATTGGATGGAGCTGAATGTGTTAAAACATGCAACTATTGAATGTGTTGCAAATCAGTTGCTGTGAAATCTGATCATTCTAAGATTATAAAGTTCCTTGCAGGATTAAATGAATCTTATGCTAATATCAAGGGTCAGATCATTATGAAGAAGACTGTTCCGGATTTGGCTGAGGTTTACAATCTCTTAGATCAAGATTTCAGTCAACGAAGCTTCAATCTTGTACAAACAGCTTCTGCTTTTCAAGTCAGCAACTCCGATTGTGTTTAGTCAGCTTTTGCTTCTATCAATGCAAGCTACACAAATCAAAAAAATCAGAGACCTATTTGCAGTCACTGTGGTTATGTTGGTCATACTATTGACAAGTGTTATCAGATACATGGGTATCCTCCTGGGTTTAAACACAAGACGAAGCAAAATTCTGAAGCTTCAAAGCAAGCTAACTCAAAACCAATTGTTGCTCAAATCACATATCCTGTCACTGAGAATAGAGATAATATAGTCACGGGAATGCTAAAAACTCAATCCAAGGGTCAGATCGAGGGAGTCATATCCTACTTCAATAGGCAGCTAAAGACACTAGTCACCACAGAAGATATTGCTTCTACTTCAAATGGTACTATTATAGTTGCATCGGGTATGGCCTTTTCTTCCTCTACGCTGCATTTTATTGTAGCTTTAAGAGCTACTAGCAACAGAGCTACTCATCATGGATAATAGACAGCAGAGCTACTCATCATGTATCAAAAGATAAGACCTTATTTGAGACATTGGTTGATTCTGTCAATAAATCTGTTAGTTTACCTACAGGAGTAAAGGTTCAAATTGCTGGTGTTGAAACAGTTCGTTTGAATGATTATTTGGTCTTGAAAAATGTTTTGTTTATTCCAGATTTTCATTTAAATCTTCTTAGTGTGAGTCAGCTAACTAAGGATGTGAATTGCAGATTAGTTATTGACAGTGACACTTGTATGATTCAGGATCCTATCAGGGGATTGATTATTGGTCAAGTTGAACAAGTGAGCAATCTGTACGTGTTGGACAAAGCTTCGATCTGCAATCAGGATTTGAGTTCATTTTCAGTGTCTATAAATGCTGTTTTTGACAGTAGTCTTTGGCACAATAGGCTTGGTCATCCATCAGAGTCTAGAGTAGAGATAATCTCCAAAACATTGGGTTTGAAACGTGTCAATAAAGATTTTGTAACCTGCATAATTTGTCCTCTTGCAAAGAAAAAGAAACTCCCATATGTTTCAGAAAATAATATGTGTTCCAAAGCCTTTGATTTGATACATATTGTTGTCTGGGGTCCTTTCTCAGTTGCTCCTAATGAAGGATACAAATACTTCTTGATAATTGTAGACGATTACACAAGAGTAACATGGATCTATCTTTTACAGAGAAAGAGTGATGTTCTCACTGTGTTTCCAGACTTCATAACCATGATAGAAAACCAATACAAAACTACAATCAAAGCTATTCGAGCAGATAATACTCCAGTTTTAAGGTTTGAAGAGTTGTATAGAAGAAAAGGCATTAAAGCCTATCATTCATGCCGAGAAACTCCACAACAAAACTTTATAGTAGAGAGAAAACACCAACATATACTTAATGTAACAAGAGCTTTGATGTTTCAAGCTCAAATTCCTTTTGAGTATTGGGGAGAATGTGTTTTGACTACAGTTTTCTTAATAAACAGAATTCCAAGTTCCTTTCTCCTTATCAAATGCTTTATTCCAAACCTCCTCATTACACAAGTCTGAAAGTCTTTGGATGCCTCTGTTTTAGCTCAACCTCTTCGAAGAATAGACACAAGTTTCAGCCTGGATCTCAACCATGTGTGTTTTTGGGTTATCATGATGGTTATAAAGGATATAAGCTTTTAGATTTGGAAACCAATGCTATTGTGATTTCACGAAATGTTATCTTTCATGAAGATATCTTTCATTTTCTAACACCAGAAGTTGCAGCTTCAGATTTGTTTGGTCTGTATGAACAACGAGAAGAAAACAGAAGTGATCCCACTGATATTTCATCTGATACAGGTGCTTTCACAAAGAATGATGACAATTCAGGTGCTTTCACAAAGAATGATAATTCAAAAGAAACACAAGGGAAACGCAGTAGTAAAAGACCTTAACATCTGCAGGATTATTACTGCAACCAAACTGAAACTAACATCCCATATCCACTTGCATCTTACATTTCCTATCCAGCATTATCTGAAGAATATAATGCTTATATTTGTGCAGTAAATCTTCACGCAGAACCAGCTTCTTATGATTTGAGGAATGGATTGCAGCGATAAATGAAAAACTAATAGCACTTGAAAGTTCAAATACATGGAGTGTTTGTTCATTTCCAGAAGGAATGAAACCACCAGGATGTAAGTGGGTTTATAAAAAAAAGCTAAATCCAGATGGAACCTTAGAAAAGTACAAAGCTAGGTTGGTAGCAAAAGGTTTCACTCAACAAGAAAGGATTGATTTTGTGGACACTTTCTCTCCAATTGCTAAGATGACAACTGGAAAGACTTTATTATCTGTAGCAGCAGCAAAGAGATGGCGTTTAACACAATTTGATGTGTCAAATGCTTTCTTGAATGATATCAATTCAGTTCAGCTCCAAAAGTGTCACATCTTAAGGCAGCTCACAAAGTGTTGCGTTATCTCAAAGGAACCATAGGTTTATGACTGTTTTATTCTGCAGATAATGATCTTACATTAACAGCTTTCACAGATGCTGATTGGGGATCATGTTTGGACACTCGTCGATCTACTCAACAAACCGTCTCTCTTTCTTCTGTAGAATCAGAGATAGAGCGATAAGAGCTAGAGTTAAAGAGGTTACATGGCTTGTTCAATTACTCACAGAGCTGTAGGTACCACAAACAAAACTTGTTGCCTTTTTCTGTGATTCAACTACAGCAATTCATATTGCAAATAATCAAGTTTACCATGAAAGAACTAAGCATCTTGAAATGGATTGCCATAAGGTTAGAGAAGCAGTTGACAGTGGATTGATTAAGACTCTTCATGTTGGAACACAACATCAACTTGCAGATGTGCTAACTAAACCACTCTTTCCAAATCAGTTCCATTCTTTGATCAACAAGATGGCATTAATGTCCATATATATGCCATCTCGAGGGGGTATTAGAGTATTGGTTTAATTCAATTCATTGGTCTTAGTCTTTTGGTTTAGTATCGGTAATGTTTTTGTTAAACCAACTTTATTTTGTCTTCTCTTCTATAAAATAGAGAAATATCTCTGTAATCAATTCATAACAAAATTTCGATTTTACAATGAAGTTTCCTTTTCTCTCTTCGATTCAATACTGCAAAAAGCGCTGATCCACCCTTTTACCTTCTCCCATCTGCAAAGTCGAGCTTTCAAATTCACGCTTGTGTTCCTGAAATACGTAGAGCCAATTACAGAAGCTTGAAACTGGTAAGGAATCCAGTCCGAACAGCCTACTTTCGAGGCCGATAACTTTTAATTTACTGATTAGTTTATCGTGTTTTTCATAGGTGTGGAAAGATCTTTCTCTCTATAATTTGTAGCCAAAAACCGTTTGTCAATAAGAGTAGTATTGAAGAAGTTACGATCAATCTATGGTAAGACGTCAAAACTAGCCGCTGTTTCAGAAACGTATCCGTTTTGCTTACTTTCAGGGTTCATAACTAATCGGTTACTCAGCCTATGATCGTGATCTTTATAGGTTTAGAAAGATCACTCTTTCAAGAATCTGTATCTGCAAACGGCTTAGTGATCAGAGTTATATTTGTGAAGATACGATCAGATTAAGGTGAGGTGTCAAATCATTTTTTGCTTCAGACTTAGAGATATCTGGGAATTATTTTGACATATGTGTTTGACTTGGCAGAATTAGGATCGATTTCTGGTAACATCAGAGTAGGAGAAGACAGATACTTATTGTTTTTGGATAGGGAACATATCCATGAAGCCAACAGAACCTTCAGATCTTCGAATCATGGTAAGGATTGATCAGAATTCGCGTGGCTTGTCCCGCAAGTAACCACTGTTGATCTGAGATAAGAACCCTAATTTTTGTTTGTTGCTTGTGCACGAAGGTAGCTGCTGGGTTTGAGTTTCAATCTATGCGTTTTTTTTAATATGTTCACTGGCCAATCAAGGTGAGGACGTGATCTGCGAGTCTTTCAGTTTTAGTTTAATTAAAGTTAAAATTTATCTTATTAATTACATAGTTATTAAAGTATTTTAGTAAGTATATATACAAACATAAGTGTGAATATAATTATAAATATTTTTATAATTATATAAATTAGTTAAAATAATAATAATGACTATATTATTAATTTAATAATTCTGTGACTGCTTGATATTAGGATAATTGCGTAATTATATTATATGATATATATATATATATATATATATGTGTGAATATTAATTATATTTGTGATATAAATTGCGGTTGAGAGTAAATAATACTATGAGTTGGTAAATTGAAAAAGAATATTTAAGTATGTTGTAAAGCTGTCTCTTAAAGAGTGATGACGTGGAATTCAACTTTGGCTACGGCCCGGCATTCCTGCGGAAAAGAGACAGATAATCTAAAGTGGGCCAACGGGAACGCTTCAGCCTAAAAACTGCTGACGAGCTAGGGAGGATCGAGCTGTGGGTCATGGTCTCCCAAACAAGTGCTTTGAACCATCTAGAGGGTGGTGGGCCGTTATGTGTAGAGTTGGCTGCTACGGCGGACCAACATGTTTGGTACAACTCGTTGAAAAATACGAGTTGTATATGTTTGCTTTCTGTGCTAGGATAAATTTGTTTTAATTAGGTTAGAGTTTTAAGTCTCAGTGGGCAGAAATGATCTCTTCACTGAGTATTTTATACTCACCCCTCATTTTTCCCCTTTTTCCTGATCAGCTCGATCTTTGTGAGTAGAGCTGGTTCGAGTCTCCTGATTTAATTGAAGTTTTTATTTCCGGTTTTACTTTATCATTTCAGTGACATTTTCATTTAAAGTTATTTCTCTTTGTTTTAAACATTATTTTTATTTAATAAAGTTAGGCGAGATTTGGGACCAGTTTCGAATTTAATTTATAAAAATATTGTTTTGGCACTTAATAACATGTTGTCTCCAGAGTTGGGAGCGGGGTGTTACAGTTTGAAGCACACCTTTAACCCTAGCTATGGTTCTTGTTAAAAATTTAAACGATTATGCTAGGGAAAAATCATTAAAAGTGGGAATCCCATAAAACAATGCAGAATTCACAACCCCATTACAAGGGTTCGATTCCGTACTGGAATCTACAAATCCAATTCGTTTGTACCATATTTATAATCTGATCCTGAAAGATTTACAGAAAAAAATACCTAATTTTACTCAAATATCGAACAATGAAACCAACATATCACTCTTCTTTGATATATTTGCTGAAACCCAGATGAAGAAGAGAAGGAATTTGGGAAGAAGAACGACACGGAAGTCGTAGAAGAAAAAGAGAGAAAGTAAAACAAAATAATATTAGATTTATTTTCTGGTAAGGGTTAGTTTGGTATAAACACCCCAAGTGTACCATGTCATATACTTAATTTCTTAAAATGTATGTCATTTTCTTAATTAGTTTTTGAAAACATGATATTCACCTAATTTTCTCTTAATTTTAAGATTAAACATATCTAGCTGGGTATCATGTCCATGCTTGAAAGTTATCGTTGTCTAAAATCTCCCATTCATGTGATTTTTATTTCGTGGTTTGATTGTGCTAAGTTACCAAATATATATCAATTATAATTATTGATCTTCTGTCGAGAACAGATAGACCAATAATAATGCTTTCTTTATAAATTTTCAGATATTATGATCGAAGATTTTGGTACTAACTGGTAACTGAGGAATTGGATAGTTCCTCAATTCCTCAAATTTTTCTATTCTTCAGTTACCGGTCACATTTTATTACAATTCCACAATTTCCACTATCATTTCATTTCTTTATTAATATTAGTTTTTGTTTACAGTCTTGCATGTGATGTGTATACGTATGTATATATTATTATCTTTTTTTTTTCTTTTCTGTGTCAAAGATTTTTTTTGTTCCAACTCTTTCCTTTTTATTTTATTTTATTATACATACAAATATTACTATAGTTTCGAAAATATTTAATCAATTACAAGTATAATTTCAGAATTAAAAAATAATGTTTAGATATATAATTGTATTTTAAGTATTTCAGATTGAACTTCAAATAAAGTTTGGGTTCGGTTATGAGTTTGGCAAAATATACTTATGGCTTAAATAGTACAATTAGGTATCAAAATTATTATACATCTCAAAATCTAAAAATTTTAAAAGAAAGTTTGACATATAGACAAAGATTTATAGTTACATTATCTGAATATTTTATTTTTTTCAAAAAAATAAATGACTATACACAAATGATATGCTAAAAATATATATTTTGGCCAAACAACTATATAAATTAGTAAGAATGATTTAGTTTTTATGAAAATCTTATTAATTATATATATAAATTAAAAAATATATTAGTTAGTTATTTTAAAGATTTTTAAAAATATTATCTAATTATTCATTGGGCAAATATTAATCATTTCCTTACTACAAATATAAAAATTCCGCCAGATTCCATATTCAACATAATTCAGCTGTTACCATTTGATTTTAAGTAATTTTACTAGATTCCATATAAAAGAAATTCTGCCAAATTCTGTATTCAGCATAATTTTTTAGTTACCATTTATACCTTTTATCTATAGGAGTATGAGCGGAATTAAAAGTTGTAGTCTAATTCACAGGAAAAAAAAAATTATCGATATTTTTGTCCTTAAGTTGCTAAAAACTAGAAGGTAATCTAACGGCTAATATACAGCTACTAAAAAAGTCACGAACAATATCAACCGTCTATTTCCAACACAAGAATCGAGCTAAAGATCAAGTGCGACGCGGAGTACAATAATAAGTATCGACCTTTCTCCTTCCCTAAGGGTTTTGGCTCTTGCTTACTGCACAACACGGCTTTTAGGCGGCTGCGGCTTCTTCTTCGTTCTCGAACGTTTTAGGGTTTCAATTTTGCTCGGCATGGACCCTTATGGAACGGAAACAGTTACTGAAGACGAAATTAACGATCCTAAACCATCCGAAGATGTCGAGGATGATGACGACAAATCTCAGCCTCACTCTGGTGGCGTCGATAGTGCTGGGTACGTTTTCTCAATTTCTTCCGAGAAGATTCTAGATATAGGAATTAGGGTTTTTGTATTTTTCTTAATTTTAAGATAATTGAGAAGAAGAATAGAGCATCGTCTTCTTTTCGATTCTGCTAGGGTTTTCAAAATTACTCTTCGTATTCGATTAGATTTGTTAAGTTTATGGCTTGTTAGGGTCTCTGGTGTAGAAATTTGAGATAGAAAATATAACAAGATTCGAACTTTACTTTTGATTATTGGAAAAATTAGATAAATTTCTTTGTTCCGATTAGAGGAATCTGGAGTGGAGAAGGATAAGATTAGTGCTCTTCTCTGGTTTCCTTATACTTAGTAATTAGTGTACTTATACGATGTTTTGTGGAATTTGTAGAAAGATATTTGTTGGAGGTTTAGCCAGGGAGACAACTTCAGGTTAGCTCTTGTGTCTGGTTGCCACATTGTAAGAGGTTAGCGCTCTCGGTATTGTGTTAAGTTCAAT
Organism: Lepidium africanum; assembly: GCA_900406405.1. Lineage (NCBI taxonomy): Eukaryota > Viridiplantae > Streptophyta > Magnoliopsida > Brassicales > Brassicaceae > Lepidium > Lepidium africanum. The sequence continues at coordinate 22,400 of OVAX01000098.1, read as the reverse complement.
ACTTTCTAACTCGGGTTTTTTGTTTGTTTATGCAGCTGAATTCGTCAAGCATTTTGGGAAGTATGGAGAGATCACTGATTCTGTGATTATGAAGGATAGGAAAACTGGACAGCCTCGAGGATTTGGGTTTGTGACATATGCTGATTCCACGGTGGTCGACAAAGTTATCCAGGACAATCACATTATTAATGGGAAGCAGGTTAGATAGAACTGTGCCTTACATTTTTAAGTGTATTATTCGTACTATAATGCAATAAAACTCAATTCTGTTTTTTTTGCTTTTTCAGGTTGAAATCAAGCGGACGATACCTAGAGGATCCATGAGCTCCAATGATTTCAAAACCAAGAAGATATTTGTTGGTGGAATTCCTTCATGTGTAGATGATGGTAGAACACTCTTCCATGTTATCCCATATCTATATCATCTTATATATATTACTGATCATTTTTAATCTGTAAAGTTTCTCATCTGCTGGTTTGGATTTGTGTAGATGAGTTCAAGGAATTCTTTATGCAATTTGGAGAACTGAAAGAACACCAGATTATGCGTGACCACTCAACTGGAAGATCACGTGGCTTTGGATTTGTTACATATGAAAGTGAAGATATGGTTGATCACCTATTGGCAAAAGGGAACAGAATTGAGCTCTCAGGGACTCAGGTAACTGCACGCTCTTACATATATTGTTTGGATTTTACTGCTTTGTAGCGAATTTGAACGCTCATATCTTCTCTGTTTTATTGTCTGGTGAAAATTTTCTCCTACAGGTAGAGATAAAAAAGGCAGAGCCAAAAAAACCAAACTCAGTTACAACCCCGTCAAAGCGGTTTGGTGACTCTCGCTCTGGCTTTGGTGGAGGTTATGGAGATGGTTATGGTGGTGGATATGGTGGTCCGTACAAATCAGGTGGCGGCGGCTATGGAGGTGGCCGATCAGGTGGTTATGGAGGATACGGAGGAGAATTTGGTGGGTATGGCGGTGGTGGATATGGTGGCGGCGTTGGACCTTATAGAGGAGAACCAGCACTTGGATACTCTGGACGTTATGGAGGAGGTGGTGGTTACAACAGAGGAGGTTATGGTATGGGAGGTGGGGGAGGCGGTGGGTATGGTGGTGGACCGGGTGATATGTATGGTGGGCCATATGGTGAACCAGGAGGTGGTTATGGTGGACCAAGTGGCAGTTACGGAGGGGGATATGGTAGTAGCGGTATTGGTGGATACGGTGGTGGAATGGGTGGTGCCGCTGGTGGAGGCTACAGAGGTGGTGGTTATGACATGGGTGGACTTGGAGGTGGAGGCAGAGGAGGAGGATACGGTGGTGGTGGTGGTGGTGGTGCAAGTGGAGGAGGCTCGTTTTATGGAGGAGGAGGTGGAGGAAGTACAGGTGGATATGGAGGAGGAGGCAGCGGACGGTACCATCCTTATGGAAGGTAGAAAGATCCATAAAGCTTTCAATCTTCTTCTGTCCTGCGTTTTAGCTCAATTATAGTTATCAAGATTGATAGCTAGTTACTGTATTCTGAGAGAGGTCTTATTTAGTGTTTGATTTCACCGGTAGTTTTAATACTTTTTTAGATAATCATCTTGGCTTAACAATTCCAGATTATCATTTTTGCTTATAACTCATGTGGCAACTTAGACTTAGCTTTGTATCATTCCTTTTGAGGTTTTGACTCGAATGTTATTTAGATCACTTAGTCTTGTTTGTATGATTGTATGTTTTCTTTTGAGAAGCCTCTTTGTGAATCAGAAGGTTTAGTTGTATTCTTCTTCCTTAAGTGAGAGCCACAAATAGACCTGGAAAATATCTGGTGGTCATTCATCTTGTCTCAATTCCTTGATTCTGTTCTGTCTCGTTTTCCATTTCACAATTCGGACGATAACTTAACCAAGTCGATTTCAGTTCTCCAACTTTTTGGGTCTTTTCTCATTTTTTCTCTTAGTTCAGGGGAAATTCTGGAAAATCTGTCGACAGCATTATCTTTTCTGGTTCTGTGATTGATTTCTGAAAATGGCAACGCTTACGTCAAACCTCGTCTATATCGAAAAAGTAACGATTTCTGGAGTGAAATTCATTTCAAGTCCTTTTTTATACCCAGAGATGGTAAGAAGAATTAGGGTGTTTTGAATGGATTTTGCAGGTAAAGAGGTCGCAGATAAATTGCAAAAAGAAAGATAAAGGAAGAGATCAGAGCAATTACCCTTACAAAGTTATTGAAATCACTCCTCCCCCTAAATCTCTTGGCGTTCGTTGCCTTCCTCTCGTGAGTCTCACTCTATCTTCATCTTCTACCTTTCTCTTAATTTTCTCGGGAAAATTTTGGAAAAAAATAGAAAACTCACTCCAACTAAAGATTCGAGCTGTGAATTTGACAAATCGATATGGTAAATTTCGATAGTTTGAAAGAATAATAAAAAAAAAGGGTTCATTTGTAGAACATTGAGTCTCAATTCTTCATCTCCTGCTTAACTAAATTTTCCCGGGAAAATTCCAGAAGCCAAATAGAAACTTTAATTATGCTCAAATTACAGGTTTTGATTTGTGATGAAATTGTAAAAGCATTCCAAATTCGTTTGATGGAAAGGCTTTTTGATTTTGCAGAATCTTCAGTGTGGAGAGAATGTGATGATTGAAGGGCAAACGTACACAATCTCCGCCGTGACTCATCGGTATCAGCTCCGGAAAGGCAAGTACGAGCCAAGTGAGAGACGGCTTGATGTTCTCTCCGCCGCTAGATATGTCTTAAACCTTTACTTTGACAACTTGCTCCATAATTCTTGACCTTTTTTTGGTTTTGTTTTGTTAAACAAAACCATTAATGTAATAAGCTTGTACACGTTGGATATGATTTGTTAATGTAATTTGCTCCATAATAATAATTTTAGTCTATACAAATCATATATTTACTTCACAGAATATATGTAAAACTAGCTTTTGTGCAATTTGGGTATCAAAATCGGATTCGGTTCAGAGTATTCGGTAAAATAATTTAGTTACCAAATTAAACCTTAATCTATGTCGAATTAAATTTTAGTCGTTTTTTGTTTTTCCCCGAACAAAGTAGATATCATAAAACTCAAGCTATACAATTTAGGGGGGTTTATTGGAGGGTGAACTTTAATGGATTTCTATGGATTTTAGTGGATTTACAAATCGTATGTTATTCAATCAATGATTTTAAAATCCATATTTAAAAATCATGTGTTATTCAACCATTGATAAAAAAATCCATAATTAAATCATGTGTAATTCAAACATTAAAATTTAGTCTATTGGATTTACAAATCCACTTTATTTAATTTTAAAATCCTACAGATTTAAAAATCCACAAGAAATTCTAAATCTATTAAAATCTACCCTCCAATAAACCTATTAGTTATTAGTCAATAATAAGATTATATACAATTAGTAATGGCTCAAATATATACAAAACTAGTTACATTATATAATAGTATTCTAATAAATAATAAAATAAATATAATTATATATCCATCCAAATTACTCTTATATATAACTACATATATAATCAAATCGGCTTATACGAATAAAACATGACCCGAACTCAAATCTGTCAAGTTCTTTAAAACTGTATTTAATCGGATATTTTAGATTATCCAAAATATTACTATATTACATCATCTCGGTTCGAATCGGTTTGAATTACCCGAATTGAACGGGGCTATGTAAAACAATCAATTACCAATAGATAATTCACCCATCACGTATTCACATAAGCAATTAATTAATTTTTCTTTTGTCCACAGTTTACGTTTTATGAAAAGACAATAAAATGTGGTAATGTTGAAACTAATATTTATAAATACTTTGTCAAGATCGATTTTAAACATTTGGTGATTAAATTAATGGAAGGAAACAGTCACCAAGTTGTAATTAAGAATTGACGAGATCATTATAGTTAACTTTACGATTAAGCAATGTATTTAGCTATAAATCTAGGCCAGATGGGTAAATCGCAGTTATAATTTAATTTTGAATACAGTTAGTTGACAAAAACAAATACAGTTGACAAACGTGGCTTAGTTCACTAAACCAACAGTCTGTGACTACATAACAATATGACGGACAAATCAATATGTAGAGTTTGCGTCACCGATCTGTGTGGGACCCATACTCGTGTGGGTGCCTCAGGACGTGTTGGGATGGTCGCTAATATTATATAACAAATTCGAAATTCCTCCATTTCGAAATTAGCTTCTTCAATCTCTCTGTCTCTTTGATTCTGTCAAATTCTAGTAGCTTAATCTACTCTTCGATGGCGGAAATTAACAATCTGAACTCTGTTCCGGCGTCGGAAGATACGGAGTATGGATTTAAAAGGCCGGAAATGTACAGTACGAACATTGCTAATTCAATTACTTCGTACGGTCGTCATGTTTTTGTACTTTATAAGACTCCTGAAGCTTGGATTTCTCACGTCGAAGAAGAAGGTTTACCTCAGCGTTTCGCTACTTTGCTTAAAGACCGCAAATCTGATCTCCTTGTTCAGGTATACTAATGTTACTTCACTCACCGTCACGGTATCTCTTATGGAGTAATGGAGAATCAGTTTAACCGTTAGACTGAATTTTGTTTTTCTGGCGTTTTTGTTGTTGTAGACGAAGCTGAATGTATGCGAAGGTGGTGGATCCGATGGAGATGTATTGATTTTTCCGGATATGATCAGATACAAGTGAGTGTCTATAGGATTTTGATTTTCTCAGCTTAAGGATTTTGGAAAATTAGTTGACTAGAACATGATTGACTAGGTGTTAAGATTTATAAAATGTGGAGATTGTTGCATAAGCTAATTTTAGAAACTGCAAAAATTCGATTATAGATCTTCATGTATTGATTATGAGCCTTACTGTTTTGGAGGAAACAGTTGATTGGAACATGATTGACTCGTGTATAGATTTTTGGAGAATAGAGATTGCATATACTAATAGATACTGCAAAAATTCGATGAGATTGTTAAACCTGCGATTTAGATCCAAATCTGCAATTCGATTCTGGAGATTTGAATTTTGTGACTTATTGACCATAGGGGAGTTAAGGATACGGACGTGGAAAGTTTCTTTGAAGATGTTCTTGTGAAAGGGAAACCATGGAGTTCTGGGACACAGGAAAAGCTATCTGGAACATTTGTATTTGTGTGTACTCATGCTAGTCGAGACAAGAGATGTGGCGTTTGTGGACCAGTGATCTTAGAGAGGTTCACGCAGGAGATTTCCTCTCGTGGAATTTCAGAGCAAATCACTCTAAAACGATGTTCACATGTTGGGCAACACAAGTATGCTGGTAATATAATCATATTCAGTCCTGATTCAGCTGGAAAGATTACTGGCAATTGGTAAGTAAATGGTCGTATTAAAAGAAAGAAAACCGAAAATGTAATAGTTTATGGCATTGCCAAATAATTGTGCTGTTTGAAATGCAGGTATGGCTATGTAACACCTGATGATGTGCCTGAATTACTTGACCAGCATATTGCAAAAGGAGAGATCATTCAAAGGATTTGGAGGTATATAGCTTAAATTCCTGTTCTAGCTTGTATACATGTCTTTAACTTCGTTAATAGTCCTGCAGCGAAACCTTTGTCTAGAGATAATCCTTTGTCTTCAAACAGAAACATTACATGATCCTGTGAATTAGACTGAAAAAAAACTCGTGAATCTAACTGGTATATATCCGCATATAAATGGATAGCTTTACAGTTATCAGGATGATGGATGAGATCAACACAGTTTTTTCTTTTAACAATTTTGGTTTCAACCTTCTCTATTCTGAAGACATCCTCGTATTCGATACTTGAGTGTCTGATCTCTACGCAAAAGAGGATGGTTTAGTTGTGTATTATGATAATAGGTAAAATTCACTCGGACTTAACTATATGACTTCTGTTTCAGGGGACAAATGGGCTTACCTGGAGGTGAACCTGAAAAAGGACATGAACAGAAAGTGGAAACAAACGATAACCTCGTAGTACAAGAATCCTCAGGAGGAGGATGTTGTAGAGGATCAAACGCTGTTTCA